>JAHXHD010000117.1:0-48949 GCA_019857685.1 Papiliotrema terrestris | reverse complement strand
CCTCCCACTCCCTACGACGCCCTGCCCCTCCTGCTCCACCCTCCTACCGATTCCTGACGGCCTCTCACATCACTCCCTTCTCGGCCTCTCGTCGCCCATACCTGCCTCCCCGGCATTCTCGACGCAGTTCGACCTCCCCGCAGAGTTGTCGACTTTACCGGCTCACGGGTTCTCGGTGGACGTCCGAGCACTGCGTGGGCAGATGTTGAAGTCGCAGACGCAGCTCCACCCGGACCGTTATGGGTCACAGGGTGAGAGGGTGGTCAGTCTGGCGAGAGAGCTCAGTGGGCGGGTGAACGAGGCCTATGCGACGCTGGCGGACCCGCTCAAGCGTGCAGAGTACATCGTGAGCGGTTTCATGCGATCTTGTGAGGCCGTGCTGACTGTAGCTGGGCGCACATGCTCAGGCGACCGAGGAGACGGACTCGATAACCGACCCGATGCTCCTGGCTGACATCCTGGAAGCGAGAGAGGAGCTAGAGTCCGCGACGACGGAGGATGAGGTGGCTGCAATCCGGGAAGCCAATCACGGTACGTTTTGGTTCTTCCTCCCCGCTCTCTCGGGCATTCCGCGTGCAGTCTACTTGTGTGGAAGTCGCATGAACCGGGCGCAGCTGACCCGCAGCCAAGGTGGAAGCAACAATACAGAGCTTGACCGAGGCATTCTCGTCTGATCCGCCTAATCTTACCGAAGCGAAGAACCTGGCCGTCCAGCTCAAGTACTGGCAGGGTCTGGAGAACGCCGCAAAGGAGTGGACTGCCCCGTCATAGACTTCACTGGTATTGGCAGCGTCATCTGCAGACGCGTGCGCGCAGGTCGCTGATATCGCACGGGTCAACAGGTGTCGTGTCAGCCAGGCGTAGATGCAGTATCTGGCTTCGTCCACCTGGCAAGCCTAAGTACAGTTCCCGGACCGCATGTACCCAATCGCATTGCTATGCTACATGATGCCATCGAGGATCACTGCTAGTGAACGTTTCGGCCGTAACATTCTCGTCAAGCTCGTTATAAGTCCGACCCACCGCACGCCTTCACCCTTCCTTCATCCTCCATCCCCCGGTCCCACGACTCGTGCTACGACCTGCGGCTCCCTCTATCTACCATCGAGCTGGAATCCGCTCATTGCTCATACACGCTTCGAACCCTGTCCCGAGTACCAGCCCTCAACTCTCCAAATTTATCCTTCGATCCATTCCGGAGATGCGCACTCGGTATGCGCGGCACCGGCGGCGGCGTGCTGTTTCCAAAGACCGGTACGCTGATCGGCCGTCCCGGTGTACGTGCTCCTCCGCTCGCCGGTGCAGGGATGCCTGTCGGCGGCAAAGCCGCCTCGGCGGGACCAAGGGACGATCGCCGGCTTGATCTCCGCAGGCCTGGCGTGTTGGGACCAACGCTTGCGCTGAGGTTCGTCGTAGGACCTGGTGACGCCGGGAACGCCTTGGTCGCGGGCGGCGGGTGACCTCTGCCCAGCGTGCGATGCGCCGTGCGTGATGCGGGACGGGACGAGGTAGCCGATGTCGAAGCAGATAGAGCTTGGCCGAAGGTAGGCGTGGGAGAACGCATGTATGACCGCGTCGTGGACGGCTGTGGGAGAAGGCTGGGCGACATTGGTCTGCTCTCTGCGCGCGAAGTTGGGCGGGTACTGAATGCACTACCGGGCCCGCGGGACGGCGGTCTCGTGCTGGCCTCGGAGTTGGCGCCGCTGATTTCTGCAGCCCGCTTCGAGGGTGTTGCACGCTCGTGTAATCGGGACGAGGTCGTTGAACGCCGCAGTTCCGCTACCAGCGGGGATGGAATGCCTGGACGGGTGGGCAAGGGTTTGTTCGCGCCGCTGCTGCTCGTCCCGCTCTTGGCACTCCGACCCGAAGCGGCCGAGGCCGAGCGGAAGTTGGGCTCAAGGGGGCTGTGGGGTTCCGCCTGTCGCAGACCCGAGGTGCTCGCATTGGGCGTATCCTCCCCGTCGCTGACCAAGACCCACCCGTTGGGGCTGAGGAATGTTGCGCCAGACCTATCGGCATCCATCGGGGTGGACTGCTTTCGAGCTGGGACGGCAGTTCGGGCCGAAGGTGTCTGCTCGTCCACCTTCGGCCTCGCCGTCGATACAGCCCTACGGGTGATACCGAGAGGCAGTCCTCCTGATACCAATCGCTTGGGAGCTCTAGCGCCGAGCTTGTCGTCCGTGGCCTTCAACCTAGCCTGCAGATCGTGCAACAGCCTGAAGCCTTTCGTCTTTGCCGCAAGGTTCGGGTTGGTTGGCCGACCGAGGGGCTGGCGAGCAGGTGATGGACCCATCGTGTTCCTGCTTCGCGCGAGTGACGGCGAAGCGGCGCTTTGCGCAAGGTTGCGTGAAGTGGTCGACCGCGCAAGAGTCGACAGGCCACTTGGCGAGTCAACCAGTCGGGCAGAGTACCGCTTGACAGCCGGTGACAAAGTCGGAATGGAGGATGAAGTATTGCTTCGAACAACAGCGGCCGAAGTACGCAGAGGCGGTTCTGGCGTAGAGGCTTGAGGTCGCATTTTGGGTTCGTCTAGGTGGACAGGTGGGATGTCGCCATTCGTGAGCTCGCGGGAGGCCTCGTGCACTGGTGACATATTGACGGAGATGGACGAAGGAGGGGTGGGTACAGTCTGCGTCAGCTGATCGCGCAATATGCCAATCTCGATATTGGCGTCTGGTATGAGCTGTTGTGTAGTTTGCATGTCCAGAGGACACACCCCGAATGTCGTCCTTGAGCCGCTGACACTCCTCCTCTAGCTCCTGGCGTTGAATGACCTCTTGCTCCAGCAGCGTCTTCTCCTCGATGGCGCGGTTGTACTTGCTCTCCAAGTCTAGAAGCGATGACACGGCAACTCTGCGGGTCAGTCTCATGCCAGTTTGAAGTGTCGTCCAGCTGCACCTTTCATTCCGCTCCAGCTCGTCATTGCCCATTTCAAGATCACGCAACGCTATGAGCGTTTTATCTCGTTCCGACCGCAGATTATCCATCTCCCGCTGACTGTCAGCTCAACAACGCCAGGCGAGATCCTGAAAGCTCGCCTGCATCGCACTGGTTGTCGAGCTGTGCAGCTTCTGCAAAGCGACATGCTTTGCCTGCAAAGTCAACATGTGTCCGTGAAATCGTTCCAACATCGCGGTTGGTCCTGCTTACCTTCCATTCGTCCTTCTCGATCTCGAGCCTTGCAATCTTCTCCTTCAGCTCCAGCTTCTCCTTCTCGGTTGCCTGCAGATCTTTCTCTAGTTCCTCTTCTAGTTCTCTGCTGGACTGCTGGAACTCATCTGCCGTTAGCCAACGCTTTGCAACCCTACCCGGCAACACGGAGTCAATCAGTAACTCTGCGCCGCATGGGAGCTTCGGGTGGACTTACCCAGCTCTGCTCGCGTCTCATCCAGCGTGTCAAGTATCCGCCTATACTTTTCACGGTAATGCGCCGCTTCTTCCTGTGGCGAGTCAAAAGAGGGTGTGTCATCGTCTTCATCGCTGTTGCTGTTGCCCATCATGTTTCCAGGCATTTTAGGGATCGACGCCGAGTGTTGCCCGATATGCGACGAAGCCCGCGATCCCGGCAGGTCGAGCATCGGCACACTCGCCGACATGTCGACCGGTGAGTGAGATCAGCGATGAACGAGGGTATATAGGCGACGATGGGTCGAAAGAGAGCAGTGCGGATACGGCCTGATGTGTTGTCAACAACTTGAAACGAGTGCGGCTGTTGACGCGAGTGGCGAATCTCACACACCGCCGCCACACGCCGCCTGAATACAAATATGCCGACTTTAAATGTGTGACCCGCTAACAGATGGTATTTGTGGTATGGAATGCCTGTTGTAGACGAGACGAGCGAATTGCTCGATTTCAAGCTACATTGATCACGCACCCTTTTCTTTCTCCTCCTTTTCCCATCACTTACCTCATCACACCGCGGCAGCATCCCAAGATTCATCACGAAATAGCACAGAGGTACTTTCAAGATGAATGCAGACCTCAAGAGGGTCAGAGGGGAGGGATCCGACGAGTTGTCGCCAAGTGCCAAAAGACGAGCGTTGAGTTTGCATGCCAGTCCGCCGCCGTCTGATACCGTCGGGGACGGTATGGAGGAATGGCAAAAGGTTGTCGAGGTGAGCATCATTCTTTGTCATATGGTCTGGACGTCGTTGTAATCTCCTCCATCGCACAATCGCGAGCGGGGTGTCCCGTTCTTGGTCAGACGACCATTGATCCTCGGCTTGGCGACATCACTGGACATGTGCTCAATCGAAGTGGTACGGTGCATGTCCTGACACCACAGGTGAAGCGCAAAGAAGCGATATATCGCCAAATGCTCGAATACCGGCGGATGCATACGCAAGAACAACGGAGGGCGAACGAGCTGGAAGCGCAGACCAAAGTCCTCGAGGCCAGCATGCAGGCCGTTGAGATTTGCTGGTCGCAGCTCGTCTCGGCAATACAAGACCTTGCGGGCCAGGCCGATCTCGGCGCAGAGGTTGCGTCTGACGAGCGTGAGTATTGCAAGCTCCCCCTTGTGTCGATCCTGGCTGTTCGGCTCGGGCTGTGACAAGTGGATCGGCATTTGCTCGTGCTGACGAAGCAGGGTCAATAGATGTGCCATCTGCCGGACCGCAGCTCGAGAAAGCACTGCAAGCCCGGTTACCGAGGACCAAGCAGATGGTCAAGACCTTTGTCGATTTGACGACCAAAAATGGCGTGTCGCCTGCTATAGCAGACTTGCACTCGAAATGCGGAAAGCTACAAGCCGAGGTCAGCTTCCTTACTCTCAAGACATGATCCAGCTAACGGTCAGTCTCAAACGTTACGGACAACGAACCAGTCTCTACAGGCACAAATAACAGGTCTGACGGATTCTCGGGATACTCTTCAGCGGGACCTGCAAAAAGCGCAAAAAGCACTAGACCGCCAACGGATGGAACACTCGAAAGCGGAGGAGAGCTGGAAAGAGCGGGACAAAGATCGGGAACGGGATAGAGGGTCTGCGACGCCTGGGCCGAGAGGCGCAAATGGGTCGGGACGTGCTACGCCGAATGGGGTGGAGGAGAAACCGGCGGCGAATGGCCCGACGGGGATGGGGCAGTTACTGGACGATACGGTGGACATGGAGAACAAGGCCGAGTCGCGGTTAAAAGCCCTCGAGGCGTTGCGGGCGGAACATACGGCGCTGCAGCAAGAGCACGATCTGCTCAAAGCGGCAGTAAGTCTCCATGGGGGTTTCAGTGCCGTTCGCGAGCTAATGGCAGTCTGCCCAGCCATCCGAGACAGTCTTACGAGATTCACCGTGGTTCCAGATTTACCTGCAACAACTGTCCACGCACGTCACCCGCGCAAATGACCTGCAAACTCGCCTGGAGATGTCTGAGAAGAAGCTGGACGAATTACGGAGCCATAACCTCGAGTTCAAGGAGTCGATCTTGGCCGAGTCGAAGGCGGAGGGCGATGCGCTCCGGCAGCAAATAACGTTGAAGAACCAGGACTTGACGCGGCTGAGGGGCCAGCGGGACGAGATGAACGCCGAGTTGCTCGAGCGGCGGTCACGGGAAGCGGAAAAGATGCGATTTGCGGAGGAAGTCGAGGTCCTTGCGAAGGCGCGGGAAGACCGGATAGGATATCTCATTGGCGAGGTGAAGCTGTTGAGGAGCTCTGCGGCGGCACGGGACGGGAGCACGGGGTATTTGGCCTGGCTGAAAAGGGAGGAGGGCGTCGATGGGGACTACATCAAGGACTTGGAGGCCAAGTACTGGTCAGTCTCGAACATGGGTGAGGATCAGCCAGTGCTGACGAGCAGCGACACTCAAATCCGCCTGGAGGCCTACATCGCCGAACAGCAGAACGCTAAAGCTGCGAATGGAGATGTGAAGGGGGGCAGCGCGGCATGCGATGTTGGCAGCGTCAAGGCAGATCTGGAGGTGACCAAGGCGGCGTTGGACAAGTACGAGCGGGTGTTTGGCCCGAATCCGAGCGTTGCCGAGGACGTGAAGCAGCTGGCGCAGAAGCTACGGGTGGCAGAGGACGAGCGGGAGAGGCTGAAGCTGGAGCTGTCCACGGCAGAGGACGTGAGTGATCCGGCTCAAAGGCAAGACCCGTACTGATTTCAGGCGACAAATGCTTTGTACACCGAAGTGGAGAACTTGTCTGAGCTGTGGCAAGGTCTTGAGACGACGATGAAGAGTCGGGTGTATGAGCTGAAAGATGGCGAGCTGAAAATCAACCGACTTGCGACCGAGGTGAGTTGCGGATCCGATGTTTCCTGTGTGCGCGAGGACGGTCTTGGCTCGGAGCTAATTGGCAGAAAGCGAAAGCCAATAACAAATACTTCGCCGCAATGCAATCAAAGGAGACGCTCGAGAACGAAGTCCGCGCTATCCAGCGTACGGTTGAGAAACAGCTTTTGCTGCTGCAGAAATCGCAAGAGACGGAGAAACTGCTCAATGGCCAAATCGTACGTGCCATCGTAACTTGTTCGAGTGCATGACTGACAGCAGTCGTTACATGAGAAGGGCCTGACTCAGCTCAAGAGCGCCTCGATGGACCTTCAAAAGCAGCTCGCGCAGGCAACGGCGGACAAGTCACTCCTCGAAGCGAAGCTCGCTCAGACTCAATCGTCTCTGGCCGATGTGAGTCCATCGAATCGCGAAAGATACGAGGGACTGACCATTAGGCCCACAAGATCATGCATCAGCGAGTCGCGGACCATGCATCAGAAAAGTCTGCGCGGGAGAGAGCGGAGGAGGATCTGGCGAGCGCGCAGCAGAAGTACAAGAAATTGAAAGAAAGGCAGGATGCGGCTGCAGCCAGTGGAGGCACGCATACGGCTCTGGAGCTCGAGGCGGTTGCGGAGCGGAACAAGCTTCAGGTAAGTACTAGCGCTGCTCGGAGCGGGAGCAGAGAGCTGGGTAGAGTCGGGCCCGTTCGAGGTACAGGGCTGACGGACAGGCCATTTTGCGATGCTCATGTTGTCAGCAGGGATTCAAGCAGCAGGTCATCACGAGATGTTTCCACAGTGAGTAGTCTGGACCTACAATTCCCGACCATTCTTCCTCCCCCGACCATTCATATCCGATCCAGTGCCCTCCTCATCTTGCGTACTCAGTGCAACGTTGACGCCGCAGCCTTCTGCAAAGACTGCCTCGACGCCCGAATTGCTTCGCGTCAACGGAAATGCCCGGCATGCGGTGTCGCGTTCTCAAAGGAAGAAGTTCAGACGTTGTACTGGCAGTAGATTCGCCGCGGCAAGGACACAAGGACAGTCTACCACATCGACCGGCGGATGTAACCTATCGAATGATTAGCGGTCCTTGCCATTTTCTCGATTGTATAGCCGCGAGGACGATCATGTGCTTGATGGCGGATACGGTGCCGATTCACCGGTATCACTTTGTCGCGGGGTTTGCGGTGGACGGCCGGGCTTGCGGTAGATAATCGGACGGGGCCAACGCTGATCCGGATCAGAATGTTTACCAACCAACGATGTATTGTATCAGTAGAGAAGTAGAAGGAGGTCATCGTTTATACAGTCGTTGTATATCAAGCATGCATCGCAGCACCTCCTCTCGAGTCTCAGTACGTCGTCTAAGTCTGACGCCCGACAGATATCGCCGAACGCTTCTCATCCAAAGTGCCATTGGCCTCCACCGGGCGCTCATCGACGCAGCCTTCGGTTGGGCTGCGTTCATCCTTCTAGACGGCGTATATTCGACCTTCATACGGACGCATAGCGATGGGGCGTTCGCCTTGACCAGTTGGGACTTGTGATGAGGTACCGCACAGGAGCTTGAGCGACGAGATGTGGGCGGGCGGCTCGAAGGTGGCCTCCGTTTCCGCAAAGTTGAGCACGACCAACCTGTTACCGGCCCGGAGGTACGCGAAGATGGTGGGATGACCATGAGAGAGGTATTCGAATGAGCCGTACACCTATGGTCAGATCCGCATGGCCAAAGCGGTGCCAGCCAGGTATGCTCACCCATATGTCCTCCTGCTCCTTGCGCATAAGGATCATGGTCTTGTAGAAATGCCAGATCGAGCTGGGGTCCGACACCTGTGCTTTCGCATTGCATATGCGATAGTCGTCGTTGGCCCTCATCCAGGGTGTGCCGTTCGTGAAGCCGCCATGAGACTCGGCTGTCCACTATCTCGTCAGCTGCCGCGATCTCACCCACGGTGGCGATGGCCCACCTGCATGGGGGATCTCCCGTTATCTCGGGCTTTCTCGAACACCTTGATGGTCTGCGCGTCCACGTCGATTCCTCGGGCGCGGATACTGGAATCAGCGTCCAGGACCAAAAAAAAAAAGAAACAGCTTGCTCACTTGTTGACGACGTTCTTGGTCTTGACATCCGCCCAGTATTCCAGCGGCCAGTCGGTCGGCAAGTTGATCATGCCGATCTCCTGTCCTTGATGGAGGAAGACTGTGCCCCACAGAGTCAGATTCAACATCGCCAGCATCTTACCACTGGCTTCGCGCCACTGTGGAGAATCGTTGCCATATCGAGATATGCTGCGCGGCTTCGTCCGTCAGCATACAGCGACTGCTTGTGAACACCGACTCGAATGCGGCTCACCTGATCGTGGTTCTCGAAATAAGACGCATGCCATCCGCCTCGCTTCTGCAGTGCCTGCCAGCGGACTATCGAGTCCTTGAACTGCGCGAACGTCCAGTCGCCGACGATCGCCTGGTCGCCGCCCGTGAGATCAAGGCCAAGGTTGACATGGTCAAACGAGAACCCCATGTTGATCTCCCGACGCTCGGGGTCGACGTAACGCAGCATCTGATCCGGGGTGGTGAAATTGAGCTCGCCGACCGACATGCAGTCGTACTCTGATCTGTCAGCTCGCTCATAGTGTTAAGGAGCGTGTGAACGCACTTGACAAAACCTCGTCGTTCATCTCGCGCAGGAACTCGTGGATGCGAGGCCTGGTCTCAGCTCGACGACCTATATGACTTCCTGAGCGACCGCCGTACCCTTCGAGATGCCTCGGCATCGGCTGCCACTTGGCGCTGCGGTCCACTATGGGGGTGTCGGGGAAGCGGTGATCCTAGGCAATCAGTGACTCTCCGAGCGGATCCCGCTTGGCTAACCTTGGAGATGCGACCAATGACGTCCATCTGGGCTTCAGTTGCAGCCACCATGATCGGCAAGACCTACCCGATACCCATCGCACCCTTTGTCGAGCCAGAAGCGCATCACGTCGTACACGGCCTGACGCAATGCAGGGCAATCAAAGTTGAGATCTGCACCTCAGCGGACCGCCGCCTGACTCTGTACGATCGTCACCGACCAGGCATCTTCGTATCGTAGTAATGCAGATAGTATTCCTGGCTTGCTTCGTCCCATTCCCACACCGACCCTCCGCCCAACGATGCCTTCCAGTTGTTTGGTGGCAGCCTGTTACCTTGGCCATCGTATCGTGCCTTTCTCCAGATATACCAGTCCCGCTTCGGCGAACCCGCAGAGGACCGAGACTCAACGAACCAAGGGTGCTCGTCGCTCGTGTGGTTGACCACCAGGTCCAGTAGCAGCTTCATCCCGCGCCTATGCAGCTGGGCGATGAGCTCCTCGACATCGGATACCGTGCCGTAGGGTGGGTAGATCTTGGTGTAATCCGAGACATCGTAGCCCCGGTCAACCTGCGGCGAGTCGAAGATCGGACTGAGCCAGAGGGCGTCGATCCCTAGGTGTTTCAGGTAATCAAGCTTGGCGATAATCCCGGGCAAGTCGCCGATGCCATCGCCGTTGCTGTCATAGAATGACCTGAATTCAGCGGGGCCTGATTGACGACTTAGGCGCACGAGGGGTAGATCTGTCGTTAGCGTGCATAAACCGCAGCGCACGGAGAGGCGCACCTGATAGACTACCGCCGATTTCCACCAGACTTTGGAGCTTTGAGGATGTATCGTGATGGTCATTTTCGACTCTCGATTTTGTCTTTTACATCTTGAGGGGCGGTCTCACGTATATACCTCTACATATTCCTACCGGTCAGCCTGCGACCGCCGGGTCGCTGAGGGGTAAGCCATAGAGTGCGACGCGGTGGACGGGGAATTTCGCCGAAATCTGCTGAAGCGGGCTCCTGCGGAGCCGTTGTCTGACGAGCGGGGCGCAACCCGCTGCGTCAAGACGAATGTCGGCGAAATTTGCCGAGAATGAATTGTCGTGCTCCCCTGTGATCTGCGTCGGCCGTTCCGCGCACAGTGTAAGCACTTGGCGCATGAACCCATCATCGCGATCCGCATGGTATAAAGGCGCCAGTATGGGCTCCAGCTGAAGCCCCACTTGCCTCCGCCAACACCTCGGAATGGCAGACAACCTTGACCTCAAGCCCGTGGGGGCCGCAACCGGAGCGGACATCGATAACATCGAGAAGTCTGCGGAGACTCATATCGAGGATGGAGCGCACCCATCGGGGTCCGATGCGGACGCCATCCTCGCCGAGCGAGCCGAACATGACATGAGCCTCGGCCAGTCTCTTGTCACTCACCGAAAGGCCATCTTGTGGTCTATGGCCATCTCCCTCGTCATCGTCATGGACGGCTACGATACTGGACGTAAGTTGGCCATGAAGGCGCCGGCTGAGAACAGTCCTCTCAAGCATCAACGGGCTTCCCACCTTCCGCCGACGGTACGGGGTGCCCTCGGCGAAGGGGTACCAGCTCACCGCCGCTTGGCAGACAGCTATCACCGAGGCACCCATCGTCGGCAACATCATGTAGGTCATGATCGGGTGCTTGTCCTTTGGGCGACCCGCTCATACCAGCGGTATATTTGTCAGTTCGATATTTCAAGACCGCCTCGGATACAAGCGCACCATTCAGATCTTCCTGGTGGCTCTGACCGGATTCATCTTCATTGTCTTCTACGCGCCTACTGTCGAGGTTCTCTTCGCCGGTCTTGTGAGTCCGAGTCTGGTGAGGTGGTATGCCGTGCTGAGTGTAGCTTCTCTGTGGTCTCCCCTGGGGCGCATTTTCGAGTGTGAGTAAATGCCACGATATTACGCGCTCCTGTTGAGGACCAGTCTGCGGTATCCTACGCGAGCGAGGTAACGCCGATCCACCTTCGAGGGTACTTGACGACGTAGGTGGTCATGCCCTCCCCAAGTATCTGAAAATCCCTCATCCACAGCTATGTCAACCTCTGTTGGATCGCGGGCCAGTTCATCGCCACGGGCGTCCTGAAGGGCGTCTCGGACCGGAACGACGAATGGGGCTACAGGGTATGCGTTCGATCAGCAAGCATTCCCGGCCAACTGACACCCCCAGATCCCATTCGCCCTGCAATGGATGTGGCCCGTGCCCCTTTTCGTGGTCGCTACGCTTGCGCCCGAGTCTCCTTGGTTCTACGTTCGCAAAGGTCGACTCGAAGATGCCGAGCGCTCCGTGTCCCGTCTCGCTCAGAGCTCAGACGACGTCCAGGCCAGTCACGTCGTGGCGATGATGGTGCGGACGAACGACCTGGAGAAGCGCGACCGGCCGCAAAACTCATACCTTGTCAGTGATCAGGAGTCCTGAAGCGCGATGCTCCATGGGATGCTAAAGCGTGCAGGACTGCTTCAAGGGCAAGGATCGAAGACGAACCGAAATCGCATGTGTGGCTTGGGCGGCGCAGATCCTGAGCGGCACAACATTTGCCAATAACCCGGTCTACTTCTTGCAACAAGGTAAGGTCCGGGCCGCGGTCAGCTGAGATTCGCGCTGACGCGTCTACAGCGGGCTTTGACACCAAAAACTCTTTCAATGTCGGCTTGGGCGCCAAGGCTCTGGCAGTGGTCGGCACGTGCGGGTCGTGGGTGACGCTAACGGTGCGTTCACGTCGAGGTATCCTGTCATATTATCTGATCCACAGTACTTCGGAAGAAGAACCGTCTTCGTCACCGGTCTAGCTATCTGCTCTCTGTGGTCCGTCATCCTGACGCATGGGTCATCGCGCTGGAGCACTGACGGCCAGCTTGTTGCTGGTGGGCGCAATCTCTTTCCCCGCCGAAACCAGCACCAACGCCGCGTGAGTGGGAGACTCCCTTGATCGTCCTGACAGTCGGATGCAACAGCGCTGATATCAGCTGGGGATCCGCCGCGATGGTTCTCGTCTGGGTCTTCGTCTACGACTTCACGGTCGGAGTGAGCTTGAGCACGTCGTTCAGTATGACAGGCGCTGATGGTCAGCCGGTGGCGTACACGATTGTCGGCGAATCCTCCTCGACCCGTCTTCGAAGCAAGACCGTCGGATTGGGCCGCATTTCCTACAACATCTCCCGTATCGTAGCTGGTTTCCTGTGTAGGTCCGACCCTCTCTGGTTGACGGCTCGGCTCACGCTTAGACTCGTACCAGGTCAACCCCTCCGCTTGGAACTGGAAGGGAAAAGCAGGGTTCTTCTGGGTCAGTACAACGTCTGTGGGGAATCCGGCACGCTGATAGTACAGGGTGGCACCGCTTTCCTCGCTTTTGTTTGGGCATACTTCCGTCTTCCCGAGTTCAAGGATCGGTCGTTCCGCGAGCTTGATATCCTGTTCTCGCGTGGAATCTCCGCCAGACGTTTCAAAGAGACAGAAGTCGTGGAGGATGACGATGCGTGATGGGGGACCGCATCGAGTATGGTCAGTTGGGTCTCATGCCCTCGGATGCGTGGTGATGGCCACGAATCAATGCGGGTCCGGAATTCGGTGTTGCAGCTACATTGGATATCATCGGGTGTGTATATACGCAAATGAACCTATGCATCGGGGTCTGGTGCGAACATGGACTTGCTCAGCTTGCGGTCATCTTGTGATCGCACCGGAGGAGGAACTTCGAGATGTACTCACTATCTTCATCATTTCTTCGAGGATCCAGCTTTGTTCTGTCCCGACTGTCTTGCCCTCGAGCACGTGCGACGCCAGCATCATGACTTTGCGGGGCTGCCATCAGCAAGACACGGCCTCCAGTCCCTTCCGCATTTACCATGCTGCAGCCATTCGCGTGTAGCGAATCGCTGCTCAGTCTGTGTCTTCAGCGGAGCGTAGTGCCGAGCACGTGACGGCTCACCTATCCAAGCGTCGTAGAATGTCGATGGTGAACATGTCAAATGAGACATCATCGAAGCCCGCCATGAGCGCCACCCGATGCAGTTCTATGCGGACCAGCGATTGAGTGACGAGTATGTTGGCCCGACAAGTCTCGAGCGACTTGTCGTACGAGGTCAAGGCGGGTGGATAGTCGGACATGGGATCCAGCCCAGGTGGAACCGTCTCCATGCCAGCGTTCAATCCTTCTTGAATGGCTTGGATCTCGTCGGAACACTCTGGGAACTGCCCGTGAGACCGCTTTAAGCGGAGGCGGAGGGTCACGACCCTGGACAGCAGGCGGAAGACCCGGATGAGCTGGACAAACCCCGAAATGATAGGCACGGGGCGAACCGACGGGTCGATCAGGCAGCCTCGAGGCGTGATCAACGCGTCGTCCAGTTCCTGCGGCTCCTCGACAGTGACGTCTATGTCGTTGATCAAAGCGGGCCGAGGAACAAGCACGACCGTCGTACGGTCCGACACGTCTTCGACGTCAGTTTCCGCTCCTCGCATGTGGGCTCGGCTCACATATGAGCCAGAAGACCCGCTTCCGAACTTCCATGTCCACCCGATCCGTCTCTTCAGTGACTGGCTGCTGTTCGTGCAGACCAAGCATGGTTGCTGCGCGCATGGCGTGTGCCAGAGTCAGGTCCGCCGCGTCTGACATCTCGCAGGTA
Source organism: Papiliotrema terrestris (assembly GCA_019857685.1). Classification (NCBI taxonomy): domain Eukaryota; kingdom Fungi; phylum Basidiomycota; class Tremellomycetes; order Tremellales; family Rhynchogastremaceae; genus Papiliotrema; species Papiliotrema terrestris. The sequence continues at coordinate 35,227 of JAHXHD010000117.1, read as the reverse complement.
CGGAGGTAAGAGTAATCGCAGCTGCGATCAGGTATACGGTAGTGAACGGGCCACCTCGACCCACTATAGCGATCTGCGGTCAGGTGAGCATGTGATTGAGCGACCCACTCACCTGACGATATCCAGGCTAACGGCCCATTCCCTGTCCCGGTGGATCCGGCGAGACGCTCGATGACACTTCTGACGCGTACTGGGCGGGACCGGATGCTGGAGGATCGTTTGTGAAGTCGATACGAAGAGCAAGATGTAGGCCACTGAGATCAGCCAAGAGTACGCCGCTTCCATCGTTCACCGTACGCAGCGAGAACAGGAACCTTCGGAAGTCGATATCCGTAGTGTCTCGCCTTCGCATGAGATCCTCCGAGAACGACTGCCAATGCACAATGGGCAACCGAGGACTAGCCGTGAGCTGGATGATGGACAGTTCTTCCAGCTTACAACAATCGTTGATGGTAGAGTTGGGCAAGCTCGCATACGGACGACCATGACAACACCTCGTCGATCGTGGGCAGCGGATCACTGCTGCTTCTCAGTGACGAGCTTCTCTGTAGCCGTAGAAGAGACTCACTGGTCGACAGGACCTAAGGGACTGTCTGCAAGCGACACGCTGCCAGCATACGGCGGCATCTGCGTCAGGCTCGGGTCCAAGGAGGGCACTCTGGCCGAGGTAGAATCAGGATCCGTCCTACCCGTCCTTCGCCGCGAGTTGGAAGGCCCGGCGGGCTCCTGAGGCGGCTGCACGGCAGGTGAGAGGGTCGTAGCCAGTGCTCGGCCATACCTGCCCGTCAAGCCTGGGCGGGAGACGCGAAGCAATGACGACTTGCGGTTTTCTGGGCTTGGGCGTCTCTGCTTCCTTGTATGTGCAGGGAATCTCGTTGGAGAGGCATGATTCGCACTGCTGCGACGTCGCCGACACGACACACCGGACCTACGGTCACATGCTGATCTTATCGAAGTGGAGCTGCACGAGGAGACAGCCATCAGAGCGCAAGACTTGCCTTGCGACGACGGCACATGTCACAGCTGACCGGCTGGAATGGGTGTCAGCATCGCCCGACTTGGCCGCAGAGTCTTCGGAAATCACAGGGGCTCACTCGAGGGGCGCCTGCCCGGGGCATGGTGCAGACGTCTGATTATCGATGTATGCCGCGCAAAGAGCCAAGAACCACCATGGCAAGCAGACGAGCGTAATGAAGCTCCGCATTTGGCGAGCTCCGACCCGAACAAGCGCCCGGCAAATTGGCAGAGATTACCGACCGCTTGCTTCGGGCCACGCTCACTCTTCCGAGTGTATGTTTTCATGATCAGTAGCCCTCTAGATACACCAAAAGGTAGTGCATGGTGCTCCGGAAGACGACATCAGAACATGCATGCAGTCCGTCATAGCTTGTGACTCGATGCCCGGATAGCTGATTCTGTTTCGACATTTGTTCAGGCTAAGCTGTTATGGATTTTCCGGCTGCTGCACAGGGTGAGAACCCCGGGGCGAACAGGAGGATGAAGGGGACCATCTGACGAAGGAATCAAGTGACCTTGATCTATCGGCCGATCTCGGCGGAGGTGAATGCACGAGGAATGTGTGCTATGTTGGGTTCGGACACGTGCTCGCAACACGGTCAATCCCGGACTGAGGAAATGGCCCGGATGACGGCTCCACCGTGTCATCTAACTCGCCGCGGATGAAGTCGGCGTCTAGCGCAAAAAGGCGTGCCGCCCCGGCGACCATATGATGATGCTCGAGCAGAACCGTATCGATAGACCGGTCAAACGAGCGAGATCCACAGCCAATACTACACATGAGCCATCGTCTTGTCACTTCCAGGGTGCTTCTACCTTGACCGTGCCGGGGTTAAAGGGGTTCGAGACGATCTTAGGCTGGAACATCCGATCAAAGACTGCGCATCAGCATTCAGTGCTGCTTCATGGAGCAAGCGGTCGGCTCACGGTTCGTGACCCAGCTCTGGGCTGCGCGCTGACAAAGCGGATGGGGCATGACCAGCGACGGATTCGTCGGGAAGATCTCCAGTTGCCGGAGACACCGGAACGCCACCGAGGGCTGAGGGGGACCGTACCGGCACACGGCGTTATGCGCCTGTCTCCACTTCTCGTCTAATGTAGCCTGGCACCGTGCTGGGTCGGGACAATCGGGCCGCTGAACGTCAACGATTGCCCTGCGAGAATATCTGGACGAGACTCGCGCAGGTGTACTCGCGTTTGACGTCGATGGTCCCGAGCTTGAGAAGTCTCTCCAGGAACCAATTCCTCCTTTGGGAGAGCTTGAGTTGTGTCTGTTCATCTAATGTCTGCATCTCTTCCTTGTCCCATGTTGCTGATATAAGCCTCAGTGCGGTGTCTGGAATCCCGGTGAAAGGTGGGCCGGGTCGGGGTGGAGAGCTTACGTTGATCCAGAACGAATCGGCTTGCTTCGCGGTATAGCTCGGCATGGCCGTGTCGCTCCGCCAGCATGAGCGCCATGACCGGTCGACCGGATGCGTGGGTCAAGAGGAAGTGCTCGCAGAGCTTCTGCAATGCCGGAGTAAGAAGCTTGAGCGACAACGGGAGGAGCTGCCATTAGCTGAGCTTCAGATGAGAGCGGTTGTACGAACGTCCTCCACATTAGTCCATGTCACTTTGCACTCCAGGCTGTCTTGAGCATCGAGGTGGGACACGTGATTATGAGGCACGTACTGTGGGTAGCACCAGAACAAGAAGTCCTGGAAAGCAGCTGCTGACTCTTCGTGCAGCTCCACCACCGCGTCCGCCCTGCCTCCATGCTGATCTGCTTCTCCGCCCGCACGTGCCGATACACGTATAGCGCTAGAAAATGAGTGTCTCACACCCGATCTGCTGCGCCGATTGCGGTTAGTCGACGTCGAGCTTGACCTCGCCTGAGTGTGCGTTTGAGTCGAAGGCGTCATAGCGGGAGGAGCCGGTTGCGGCACGGGCAGATGCAGCAGAGCAGGAGTCGATGGGGACCGTAGCTCGGGTTCGACGGTGTTCGGAGATGATGCGACTGGGCTGGTGTATTGGTCACATGATGGTTGATCGGGCAGCCGTCGAAGCTCTTGCAGAATCTCAGCTACGCTTGGGCCGTCTTCGTTCGCATCGAGGTATATCGAGCCTTTGCGTCCTATCTCGTCCTCGTTATCCTCATCCTCCACTTCCGTGCCAGCTTCATTGCCAGGATCAGTTGGTGCCGACGGAGATGTCTCCAGTGACTCAGGGACAGGCTGGAGTGCTTGTAGATCTGTGTCGGTCGGTGACGACGTCGTCCAGGAATTGCGCCGAGAAGGCGTAGCAGACGAAACAACCGATGGAAGGCGGTTCGTTTCGGCCCAACTGATTGTGAGCTCACCACCATGGCCAACCCACCAGCTCACTTTCCCTCCAGCAGACTTTGAAAGAACGGACTGGCGAACCACAAAATCTCCTTGTGACACCAGAACTCATACCGGCTCACCATGACCTTTACGCGTCCAGGCATAGCCGCATCCCGGTGAAAAGTGGGGTGAACGACAATAACCTCCTCTTCTTCCTCCGCCTGTTCCTGTACACGGACCGAAGCGTCATCGACGCTGTCGACTCCGGCTGACCTGATGGGCACATCCGAGCTGGAAGGCCATGGTCCAAGGATGTTGAGGTTGGGCGGGAACGACGTCGAGGGCGTGTGGCGTGCTGTCAAAGTGGGAGCGAGCTGAGGATGAGCCGGGGAGCGTGGATTGCGGGAGATGAGGAGGTGGGATGGGTTCGAGATCGACATGCTACTGAGGAGGATGAGTGTAAGAGAGGCAGGCCGCTTGGGCGCTTTGACCAAGTCGGATGCGCTTTGTTGACACTTGGCGAGATAAGCGAAAGCAGCGGGCATTGTGTGCGTTCCTTGTAGACGCCTGCTCGCCGGCATAATCAGTGCTGCTCTATCTCTTGCTCATCGACACCCACCGTCATCATCGCCAAACATGAGCATCCTCACCCAGGAGCAGAAGGATCAGTGGGAGCGAGACGGGTGAGACTGGCACGTCAACGGAGCTGAGACCAGTTATCTCGTCATCCCCGGCTTTTACAGCCCGGAGGAGGCCAAGGAGATGTACGACCGAGCGCACCAGCTTCTGGACGACTTCTCAATCGAAGGGCATCCCATGGTATGTCACTGGCGCCGGACGCTCGCTGTTTCGCCGTGTCCCGCGTGGTGTGCTCATCACAGACGACTTTCAAGACCGCCGCGGACGGGGACCACGTCGGCGACGACTACTTCCTCAACTCGGGCGATAAGATCCGCTACTTCCTCGAGCCCTCATCCATCACCACCCCTACGTCCGACACGCCCGCCAAGCTCCTCGTTCCCCCCTCCCGATCCGTCAACAAGATCGGCCACGCCCTCGGCGTGCTCGACCCGGTGTTTCGCAAATACACATTCGAAGACGACAAGATCCGCACTGTTGCACGCGACCTGGGGGCACACAAGGATCCGAGGGTCTTGCAGAGTATGGTGATCTGCAAGCAGCCCAAGATAGGCGGCACTGGTGGGCACAATCATCGCATACGTGTATGACTTCGCTCATCTTCAGTGCCAAGCCATAATGACTCGACGTTCTTGTACACGGATCCGCCAAGTGCTATCGGAGCCTGGATCGCCTTGGAGGAGTGCACCGCGCAGAATGGGTGCTTGGTATGTGTCATAGCCAACTCAAAGCAGGGATATGTATCGCGGAGCTGAGCGCAGTCCTTCCTCCCCGGATCGCACAAGACCGTCAGGGTGTCATCGCGGTTCGTCCGAGATGCGAGCGGGAAGGGGACGACCTTCATCCCCGTTGAAGGGGTCGAGCCGAACGAAGAGGATTGGGACAAGGTCGAGGGATGGAAGCCTGAGCCCTGCGCACCGGGCACTTTGGTCCTCATCCACGGTCGGTCTCATCCGCTTCGGCGGTGTGTACAGATCATCAGGCAAGGACTGACGTGCAGGAAGCGTCATGCACCGCTCGCCGCCTAACCCTTCGGACAAATCGCGCGTCATCTACACGTTCCACATGATCGAGGGTGCCGAAGGATACACCTACGACGAGAAGAACTGGTGCGTTGCAAGACGGACTGTCCCGACGAAGCAGAGCTGACTGCCAGGCTGCAACCCACGAAAGACATGCCGTTCCGATCGCTCTTTTAACCCGTATCTGGGATTCTTGACCCAGCAAGGAGTCTGTATCCTTGTGGACATCTTGGGGCATATCTACCTGTACATCATCATCGTGCATGACGACATGCACGTGACGCACCGATGTGGACGTGGACATGACGTATTGACCGAGGGATTGAGAAGACCTCCTTTCGCGTTGATGGAGGCAATCCATCTCGCGTGTAGCTTCATGCCAGTGACGGGGTATCTCAAAGGAGGGACCCCAACGTCATCATAACACAAAAGACTACTCTGGCAACAAAGGATTCCCAAGCGCTGCTAAATACTGCTCGGCGGTCCGAAGGTTGGTGGTCGATAGGTGCTGACCTCACAAGGTAATTACAGTTATCGTGCAAGGCATTCATCTTACATACAACATGCCCATTGCTGTATCTGAGACTCCGTCACTCGTGAAGCACTATCTCATCGCCCCGCATTCCTTGTGAGTCGAGTGGGAGGCATTGTCTTGGAACCATTACGACTCCGCTAACCCGAGCTTCGGACACGTCGGGCCCGCTGTCGGTCTTGCGACCAATCTGCTCTCACTGGCTCCAAATGTCGTTATCACCCTCCTCATCCCATCTGGGATGCACGATGCCGCGCAGCACGTGTTGAAGCGATACAATCCCGATCGGTCCCGCTTACATGTCGTTTTCACCGACATCGATGCTGATATCGCGTCGAGCTACAAGGCAGGGAACGCCAGTGCTTGCCGTTCCTCGGCTCCCCACACCTGTGGGAGCCCAGCCGCTGGCTCCGAAAGCCCCGCGCTGAAGCTGACAGACCATAACCGGACCGCTGGAGCATTTACAAGCCTCCCCAAAGCCGATGCCCAGATCGGTTCAGCGGTCAAAGCGCTCGCGGCGGCCTACACCGTCTCCTCAACCTCCAGCCCCTCGTTGACGCGATCACGCAGACCACCGCACCCTCATTCGCGGTCCCTCCCCATGTGGCCATTATCGACGTGACGATCGCTGCGGGGGCGATCGCCGTCCTGCCCAAGCTAAATGTGGCTGCTAATGTGCACGTCAAGCTGTTGTGTTATTCGCCACTGAGCGCCCAATGGGCGATGTGGTCCCTGGTCCAGACGTACGATGGCGACTCTCCGGGGTATATGGAGCGTTGCAGGCTGGTCATGGATGCTCCTGCGGATCAGCGAGATGCGGCGTATAGACGGTGGATCGGTGAGAGCGAGGATGTCATCCGCGTGCCTGGTCTGCCGCCCACGTGTGAGTCGCCAAGATACTCGAACCGCCGCCGTTAATGACGATGTCGGGATTGGGACGCTCAGATCGGGTGTGGGTCAGCTGACTGGGCAGATGTATTTGAAACATGCCCGAACAGTCGTCTGTGTCGAAGCCCTGCAGGCTCGCCTATTGGCCTTCGCTGACGGGCAGGGGACGAGTACGTTCCGATCATGCTCCCCGTCCTTGAGACCCTGCACCTCTGGGACGGTCTTGTCAACATGTGGCCCACGTGCCTCGGCAAGGGATTCCAAGCGCACAATGACAAAAATGTGAGTGTCGAGCCTCCGTGGCTGAAGTTGCTGTGCCGCCTACACCAGAGTCTGCCGTGCTTCCAGGTCGGCGCGCAGCCGCCCAAGACTGATTCCGACCTTGCCTTCGACCCGGAGCCGGACGCGCAGAAGACGCGGGCGTTCCTCGATCAGCAGCTATCAATCCGGGGAAGGCACACCGTGGTTTACATTGCGTGAGTCAGCACCCCCCGCGTTCATCGACCACGGGCACGAGCGCGGCAGAGGTATGCGGCGCATGATACTTACACCAGGTTCGGCACCCTATTCTTCTCGCCCTCCCGTCACCAGCTGCGCATCCTACTAGAAGTGCTCCAGAGCCTCGACATACCCTTCATCCTCGCCATAGGCGGGGCCGACGAGAACACCAAGGCCGAATGCTTTGCTGTCGCAGCTGCCGACCTCGAGGGGGCGCTGGTGCTGGACTGGCTGGCTCCTCAAGCTGGCATCCTCGCACATCCGGCCACCATGGCTTTTCTCACTCATGGGGGCAGCAGCTCTGTGCTCCAAGGGATCACGAACGCCGTTCCTTTGGGTATGTGCCCTTCTCTTGACTCCCAATCCGCCTCGAATAGGCGGTGTCTTCGCCTCGGGCTTCTAGCTGAATCTAGTATTCTGGCCTGCGTCGTACGATCAAGTCCAAACTGCCAATGGCTTCTCACACGATCCACTCCGCATCGGCGTTGAGCTACTGCAAGTCCGGAACGGGTACAACATCGGCAGGAGCACCGCCTCGGGCGTGTTCGTACACGGTACTGAAGATGCCATCCGCGATGAGTTCACGCGCGTCTTCGACGGTATGCAGGGCGAGCTCGGGGCAATGTTGAGGGAGAGGGTGGAGCGGATGAAGGTAGAAGTGGAGGAAGACAGAACGTGTGGCGAGAGCCGGCTCGCCATGGACAGCCTGTTGAGCCTCTAAACGAGGCAGACAAAGATCGATCAATCACGAGACACTTAGATTTGTATATACCTCTATTGCCTCTGTCGATACACCCTAGGCAACACCGTCCTTGTCGTAAACCAGGTCGCTATACTCCGCCGTCCATCGCTTCTCCTCGGCCCACTTCTTGCGCTCTCCCTTGTCCGGAACATCCGCCCGCGCCACCCGATCCTCGACCGCCTTGTCAAGTACCGCCAAAGCCACTTCGAAGTTGACCTGGGCGGCGTCTGGAGTTAGCACTGTCCCGTATTCAAGTCGGAATGGTCGACAACGCACCCCCAAACGGCGGCAGGAGCGCCTGATCCGGGTCGTGAATCGCGGGGGCAAGCTCGCTGAGTCGCTTCGCGCCCGCAGCGATCATTTTGTCTGTCATGACCTTTGCCTGGGACAAGATTGTGCCGAGCCCCAAACCGGGGTAGATCAGTGCCTGTTCTCAGCTACCGCGCTTTGGCGTCATTGACCATTACTCACGTTGTTGCACTCCGCGATGATGTACTTCTTGTCCGTCCCTGGCGTGTCGACGGGCGGGAAGGGCGATCCAGTCGCCATCAGCGCTTTACCGTCGCTCCACTCGTTGGCGTCTTTCGGCCTGGGCGTCAGCTCCTCTTTGGGCAACACGTCAGATCACTCACTGCACCTCGCACAGCTTCGTCGGGTTGCTCAACTGAGAAATCAGTCATCATGCCTCATGCCATCCGCCCACAGCAGCTCACCGGAAAGATGATCGGCCGATCGACATGTTTGGACATCTCCTTGACGACTTCCTCGGTGAAAGCACCAGCATGCGTACTGGTCCCGATCAATACCGTCGGCTTCACTTTCTTCACCACTTCCAACAAGCCAGTCTCCTCGCCTTCCCAGTCACTCTCCTGCCGGATGAACTTTTTCTCGATCTCATCACGGATCTTATCGCCGAGCGACGTCTTGATGAGGCCATGTTTGTCTATCAGGTAGAACCGCTTGGCAGCGTCTTCCTCCGATATCGACTCGTCCGACAGTCGGATGGAATCTGCCAATTGGCGGGCGATACCTAGTCCGGCGGATCCGGCGCCGTATATCACTATGCGTTGATCTTTGAGCTGCTTGTCAGGGACGCGCATTGGCGGGTGGTTCAGACTGCGATTGACTGACCTTGCTTTTCGTGACGGTCACCGCAGCCAGCAAAGCAGCGAGCTGCGGCTTAGTATCAAACTCGGACTCCACTTCGCCTGCTCACTGTGACTGCTCCAGTTCCTTGTATATCATCGTTAAACTACGGATCAGCAAACCAGCGACCGAACGAAACTTGGCACGTACCACCGAGTGTTCGTTCCTGCATACATCAGCAACATTGACGGGGCTCAAGTCCGTACTTACCGATACTTTGCCAACAGCCTTTGAGCATTCGTTACACCCTTCTCTGTGAGCTTCGTCCGCGTGGGAGCTAAGTCATCCTGCTTACAAAGTCCTCGAAGTGCAACAGGCACTTTGGCTGGTGCTTCTTCACTAGCCCCACAAACTTATCGACAAACTGATCATACTTCTCCCCTCGAAGCCGCCTTTCCGGGTATCCCTTGTCATGAGCTCTGCTCCAACCTCTGAAGCTGGTAGCTCACAATGTACAGCTCGTCTTTCAGTAGCTCCTCGTTATTCGTCCCGACATCCAGCGTAACGGCCAGCGCCTTCGCCGGGCTGAGATCAGCGACACGTTGGAGAGCAGACTACGACTCACTCCACACCAGCTGCCAGCGTGTATATGACCGCTTTGGCCGATGAGATTCCGATGCCGCCCGATCCCTGTCGGTCAGCGTCGAGACCATTACCTACACTCCCAGACTCACCTGGTCGCCAATGCCCAGGATCGCCTCCGCGTCCGAGACCACGATCTGGGTATTAGTCCCTCTCATCCTCCCTCGGAGAGGTCGCATCTGCAATCACCACCGCCCACTCACCAGGTCCAGCTCCCGACCCTCGCATGCCTCCAGAAAATCCTCCTCCATCTTGTCCAAAGTCGGCGGGGAGAGGTACAGGCCCTCACTCCGCCTAAACAAATGTGAATAGTTTGCAATCGCCTCGGCCTCGGTCGGTGTGTAGATGACGGGGAACATCTCTTCCAGATGGGCTGTCAGCAGCGCATAGAACAGCACCCAGTTTTGGGCTGTCTTCAGCCAACGTCCAGTCTCAAAGGTACCACTGCTTACACTTCAGACTCTGCAGGAACGAGTTCTTGGCGATGTCCGACTGCCGGTCGCTGTACTGCGCGTACGCTCTTTCGAGCTGTTGTTTGAGCGTGTCGACCCTGAGCTCAGCTCTCAGCGATGATGGGGTTTCGCCGATAGTCTGGCGGTGGTAACGCACGCATACGGTAGGCGTCCTCTCAAAGCGAATTGACCGCGCTCCTCATGCGTGAACGCACTGCCCTTGTTGAAGCGCGGGTTGTTGAGGATCGCTCCGCCCTTGAGGGCGACATTGACCGGTTGGGACGACATTGCCCGTGTAGTATGTGTCGATCGAGAAAAACGCAGAGCCCTGGTATGAGCCGAGCGAAACATCTGACAAGGCCGAGCGAGGCGACGTTGATGGGTGAAACGAGGGCGGTGTCGGTGTTGACCAAAATAGTCTCCAGTTGCTGTCCCGATGACGTCGAAGTGGACAACCTCCACCATCCCACGCCTCTGTCCCTCACCAAGCCCGAGATCTCGTCCTCTGTCGCACGTCGTCCATAGCATCTGTAGCATTGGCGTGCGATCGTGGTAAACCTTACACGTGTGCATAGTGAGTAATCAGATGATGCCGAGTATAATGATTGCGTGATACAAGGTATTATGCACAAAATGTCTGAATGGACCGTCCGCCATCCCGTAATACACACTCCCAGGAACCTATCAGCCAGACTTGATCGGCGTGTCGCGCACCGCACGGTTGCAGAACGGGCAGTTGCCATGACCTTCAAGCAGCCACTGGTCGATACATTCAGCCTGCTGTCAGCTTGCTGGCCTTTCTACGGCTGTCCGAGACGCACATGATACACGTGCCCGCATCCCAGAAGCCGCAGCGGCTCGGCCCTCAGCAAGATCGTTCTGGCTTCTTTGGGCGGTTCGTACGTCTCCTGGCATACCGCACACGTGGCTTTGTGCGAAGGGAGGTATATTGGCGCGTGCGCGAGGCGGGTGAGATCGAACGTTGACAGCGGCATGTTCGCTGCTTCATGCGGAGCAGGAAGGTACACGACCAGCTTGAGCCTGTCGACTTCAGCACGGGTGAGCACGTCTGGCTGAGGCGGTCGAGCAGCTTCAGGCTCCGGCGGCGGGGTGATGATGCCCATGCGGCGGAGTAAAGCCTGCTGTCAGTCTGAACTAATCGACGTCCGACATGCCCGTACTCACCAAGACCGCTTGGCCGCCGAGGCCGACGATGACGATAACGAAGAAGATCTGCACGAGCAAGATCCACCCGATACCGACGACAGTCATAACGCCCCACCACAGCATCGGTGCCGCGTGGTAGCATGTGTCTTCGCGTGCGGGATTCGGGTAAAAGAGCATGACGTTTCCAAGCACGAATAGCACGGCTGAGATGGCGCCCAAAGACTTTGAGATGCTGTGATCAGCGCGCGTTCGTCACCTGTATCCGCGTAGAGGCCTCCGCAACACACGTGGGGGCCCATCGATCCATCACCGCAGCTGCACGCGAAGTCCGTGACCTTCGACTCGGTCCGGACGGTCGTCCATCGTGCAGATCCCGGGCCGCTTGGAGGTCGTTGAGCGCAGCAGGAGCCATCTCGTCGAACAGGGTGGGTGTCGAGTCCGCAGCTGGGAGCGTCGTGGTCGTGATCATGCCCGTCCGGTCCTCGTTGATCTTGTCATCGCGGGTTTCGGCGTCCATGGCGTACTGAGCAATGGCGTCGAGCGAAAGCTGCGAGTCCATGCGCAAGGTGTACGCTATCTCTGGGGTAGTGTGTGACGAGCTGGACATGCCCGCGAGCGTTGCTGATGACCCGCTCGAAGAGGAATGCGACAGTGAGGGCATCGTATCGCAATGAGGACGGGGCGCAGGCGTGCTGATGTTTCAGGGGCTTGTCCTATGTTATGCTCCTGCCATCCACGTACCGTGATGCTGCGGGTCTTTCTTCATCCTCATGCTGCGGGCGGCCCCGTTGCCGATTGTAGCGCATACACATCCAGCAGCTCACACACCAGCAGATAGCCAGACGTGCCATGTTCACCGCCATCCACGCCTGGAACAGCTGAGGGCGGGGACAGGCGGTACTGGGGGCTGCTTGCTTCGCGTGGGGGTACAAAGGCGAGTCGAGCGCCGACGCGAGGATCAGCAGCGTGATGAGGACGACGACCTGGGGCATCAGATCTGCACACGAAGGTGACGCGTTCACGTGTGCGGATGGCTCACCTGACCCAGACCGATGGTCAACTTGAGGAGCATGACGCTCATCCAGCTCTTCTTGAATCGGTCGATACCCCCCACCGCCGATGCGATCAGGGCCCGTCGCGTCTGCGCATCCGTAACGACTCCCTCCGCAATCGGTCCGACATGGATCCCTGCGCGCGACTGGCGGCTCGCGTTCAAGTCCGGAGCGTCCATAGGGCCAGGCGAGCGAGACGACATGCTCTGATGATCCTCGGTTCTTCAGCTGACGAGGTTTATGCACGGGGTCGACATCAGAGCAACGAATCGGTTGGTGTGAGGGGATCGCCTGCAGTGTGCGGTTGTGTGTCTTGGGAGCCTGATCCGCGTCGGACGGGCAAGCTGAAACGAGACGTCCCTTTGGCGATGTCCAGCCCGGCCCGCGATTCGCGTGAGAAGACTGATGAATGCGCCAGCGTTATGTCACTTGCAGCACGATATGTATGGGTGTGGTTTATGGTCAAGCGCGAAGACTGGCGAAGTGTAGCCGGTGGCCTGATGCGAGCGCTGTTGGAGCTGCGATTGCTGGGCGATTGAAAACGGGCAGGATGACAAGCTTACTTCTCGTAAGTCCGAAGCGTTGGGGAGTCGACCCGCCGACGAGGGGAGTGCGTACTGTCGCTGCATTCCAACCCAACCTAAGACCTCGGATCTGCCTCTCCGTTGAGCTCGTTGCTTATGGACTGGGTTAATCAAGGGGCCTCACACGCCACGGAACGGGCTGAAGGTGCAGCCACCAGCCCTATGCAGCCACTCCCCGTGGTGCGCCTGGACTCCTGGCGCGGCCTGAGTGGGTTTGGATGATGAGTCGCAGCAATTTCAACAAGGTTTGCACGTGCCTGGTTCCTGACTTTTCTGGAATCTCAGGACTGTCGCCTAGCTCAGGTCCAGCATGAGGGCGGCGTTAATGGTCGCTACTTGTGTGGCACAACGTGGTCGGGCCGGTCCAGGTGCGGAGACTCTGTCAAACTCCGCTAGTCTTGGTTCGCACTTTCCGTCCTGACTCTTCGCGATCCATTCACCGTTAGTTGACAATCTCGTCTGCATATCGCTTCATCACCTATCTTCGACATGTTCGGCGCTTTCAGACCATCTCCGATCTCCCTCGGTGGTCTGCTGCAGTATGTCTGCGAACGATATCGGCTTCATCTGTCGCGCTGACCCGCAGCAAGCGCCCCGTGAAGCTCAACCACACGCGAAAACAGGGGATGCGATTACGTATGAGGGCAGTCGACGATGTGATCGCGGCGGTAGCGGAGTCGGGCATCAACTGTCGACCTATACGTGAAGCTGTCGCGCTGCCGAAGACGCATGAGATGAGTCCAAGGGGTGCGCGCGCCGGCATTTCGCTTTGTGTGGGATGGCCAGCTGATGATAGACAAGTACACGACTTTCAGCCCGAAAGCGAAAGGGTACAGAAAAGGGGTGCATCTGGTGCCGAAGTGGACGAGAGTGAGTCGCCATCAGTGAGAGAAATGTGGGGACCGAAAGCTGACGGCAGTTATCTTTCCGGGAGAACCCGAAAGGTTTCTAGAGTTGTTCACGGTCTACCCCTCATCGCATCTGCACATGTATATTACCTCGCATTCATCATACAGGGGGGTAGGAGGGTCTTACGTCGCATCACTGCCTCAGGGGCGGTCTTGCAGGGTCGAGTCTTTAATGGCTCCGAGTCCCGGCGCCCGGCGGAGCATTTGGGAAGGACCAGGGCACCCTGCTATGGGCAACGTCGACCTATCTCGTATTCGTTCAACGCCTAGAGCAGGTCTCCCATCAGCCAGACCTGACCCAGCGACCACGAGTGGCGCGTCTCTTCGTGCCCGAGCGCAATACGCTCCATTCGGTCGAAGTCCTTGAAGGCCAGGGACCGACTTATTTGAAGTCCCCGTATCCCACTTGCGCAGGCCCGTCCGCCTCTTCCTCACAGGCTCCTACTACGTCAGACTGGCTCCACTCGGCGAATCGCCCATGAAGGCGAAGATCCTTTGATGGCGCCTTCACAGGGCCCAGACACTAACCCTGCAGCTTGAGAAGCGTCGACGCTACAAAGAGGGGATGCCACGGGCGCCGTGATGTGTTCGTTACTTCTCTCCTGCATCGACACGCTTGTTCTTGCTGGTCCCTGCTTGAGGCAACCTTTCCAAGGCATCTGCATTGCTACACAGTCAAACACACTGGCCGGCCGCCCAATGACTGGGAGTCACAGGACCCAACCCGGCCCAGGTCCTCGAGCCTGTCAGAGCCATCGAGCCAGGGTGGAATGAGGTCCACGTCAAACCCTTCCATTCGACCAAGCACGCCGGATCCGACCTCATCGAGTGGACCGACGCGATCGGGCCTTTTGGGGCTTCCCTGGGAGTCACAGCCGTCGCAAACACCATTGGCTGGGCAGCCAATGCGATCGATCACATCGATTGCAAAGAGCGCCGAGATCACATCCGGCCCTCCGGTGGCCCCAGCGATCACGGCGCGGCCACTGAACACGGCACCCCTCGTTGTCCCTGTGTTCATGCACACGACGCCTCTAGCATCAACCAAGTCGGGGACTTCAACGACGCAAGCGAGCCAGCACTCCACACAGGACCAGCAGAGCTCTCAATGCCCCCGATTCCGAGAAGGCGGCCCAGGGTACCAATGCTCGCACTGATGCGGAACGAGCAGAAGAAGCCTTGGTCACCCAACAATCACCGCAGTCGTGTATGCCATTCTGAGCCTTTCCAGTATCCAACAATCTTGTTCGTATCGTACTTTTGAATTACTGAGATGACACATGGCGTGAAGCAGAGCACTTCGATTGGAGATGTGACTGAAACCTACAGTGTGCTATCCTTGTCGACCGAAAGGGTACGTCGCAGAGTTCTCAGTCCAGAAGTTCACACGTGACTCGCCCCGCTCAAGCTCGCCCCGTGCCCCGAGCGCGCGTATACCCTTATCCCTATCTCACCTCATCCCGGACCATCCATATCCCTGAAACCAGCCCCCATACCCTTGCGTACCCTGCTGCACCGGTGAGAAGGCCCTGAGGGGCATTCCGCTCATGCTCCCTCCCATTCCGCCGCTCATGGCGTTGGTCATGGCGCCGTTTCCCCAGGAGTTGTAAGCGCCGGGCATACCGTTCCCGAAAGCCGGTGGCGGCGAGGACGTATTATGCGGGTGAAGATCGTAGTAGCCGGGCGGACCATACGGCTGCCCGAACTCGCACATCGGCGACGGAGGGGACAAAGGGTAGTTTGAGTACGAATAACCGTGAGAGGGATCGTAGTCCTGTTGAGGGCATTGTTGGGGATATGGCAGTAGGCAGTTTGTCGGCGGGTCAGGGTACATGGTTACCTCGGCTTGCGGTGAGGTCGTTGGCGGTTGTTGCGTGCCCGGGCTGGGCCGATGGTGATGTGCGTGACGGGATGATTGCGACGAATGCTCGTGGCGTGAAAATGGCATGTCGCGTTGAGCTCTCTCGCGGTCATGTTCGCGGTCATGCTCGCGCTCATGAAAACGCGCTGGCACGGGGTGCTCGGTCCGTGGTCGCTATAGTCAGAAGCGCATCCGCAAAGCACCGCATCACTCACTTCGTCTACTGCGCGCACAACCCATGCCGTCAAACACTGCATGACATTAGGGTCCCTCAGCTTGCGTTCAATCACCGGTCCGACAAAGCATTTCGTGTAGTTCGAGTTCTGTCATCAACACGAGGTCTATCCCCTGTCCATGGGTGCGCGTCCACGTACAAAGTGCCCAAAGACCCAATGCTTCGTGTTTGTCACCGCGAAGAAGTACACCCCATTCTGGACACAGGAATCGTACACCTGCGCCTGCAACAGATTCGCCTGTCCCGACTCGCCGACACAGTATTGTGCAGGGAGATGCCACCAGCCTTCCGACCGCCCGCTCTTCGTGAACTCACGCAAAACCCCTCCGTCACATATGGACGGGGGACCGACCCCTACAATCATCGCCCGGTCGGTCTCGGTACCTTTGTTCACGAGCGCGAGGGTGCCGAAGCCGTCCCATAAAGCATGGGCGTTGGTGGCGTAGGGTGAGGGGGAGGATGACGGAATCATGTGGAAGGTGAAGTGTTGGGAGGAGTAGCGGAGCATATGCAGGGCCGAGACAGCTGTTTGCAGGACCTGATGTCAGCTTGTGTGCCACGAGATACAGGTTGTAGGTCACCGATCCAGTCAGCCAGCTAAGTAAGCCTCGGTCGTCGGACTGGTCGGCACCTTCGTCAAAGAACTCGAGGGTGTCAAAACCTTCAGCGGGGAGCGCAAAGATTCTACGGGTCAGCCACAACTTACCCTCAAGGCCTTCCACAATTTACTGAGATCCCCACCGGTTGCCCAGATCGATCGGTTCAGTCGGGACGTTATCGTCCAGCCCTGCGCGTGAGGTCTAACACCGCTCCGAACCGAGGAGCTCACACTCCAAGATCCGCCTTTCCCAGTGTCGCCCGACGGACTCCCACGTCAGCAGGCTCCTGCCGGCATGTCGTCCCGCCTCAGCCGCTTCCAGGCGTCGATGCCACGCCCACGGCATTTGGCCGAACCCTTTAGAGCTTCGTCCCCCAAAAAGACTCAAAGAGGACTTTGACCGTCTTGACTCGGGGTCGCCGGGCCAGGCGGTCCAACGCGGAAGCTCAACTATGCGTAGGTAGGTGAACAGATCATGCGCGGGCGAGATCAGATCGCGCCTCGAGCCCCTCGTGAACCCTCCATGACCCCACCCAGGGCGGGAAGGGTCGACCCTCAACGACGGGAAGAGGGAGCGAAGAGTCAGAATGGAGCTGGAGGACGAATCTCGCGAATGAAGCGCCTTCGGCTGGTTGACATGCACGAAGGCCGGACCTGAGGGATTATCAAGCGGAACGACGAACGACGACGGTCGACTAGGCAAGGGCTTGTCCCGCGCCCGTTCTCCTCGAGGAATAGGGCGGCTTTGCGTCACGCGTTCGCGCGGTGGACCAGGGCGCAGAGCCGGCTTGAGCAGATGCGGGGCGTATTTCCTGTGCCTGGGCTCTTTGCGTCCGAGGCCAATCACTTCGATGGCTTCTCCGGCGGGACCAATACCTCTCGCGGCGCCGAAATGGGGCTCGTGCGGTCCGACCGTGGCGGTATCGCTTGTGACGTATGGTCCCGCTGTGCTGTCGCTGCTATCGCCCGAGCGGTACGTGGCATGCGAATGACCCGAGCGCTCGGAGCGGTCGGAACCGTGAGATCGGTTGGAGCGCTGTGAGCTGACGCTCCCGCTTCGGCGGCGCGAGATGTGCGGGGTAGGAGCTCGGCGATGTAATGGATTAGCAGCGCGTTCTTCTGCGAAGGCGTGCTGCGCCGCATCGGGATCGGGGTAGATTCTTTCGGTAGGAGACAGTCGGCGCGAATTTCTCGGTGACTGGTCCTGCACTCCAACGCTGTGCTTTGACTTGCGCCCAGACGAGCGAGTCGACGCTGGCCGGTCACTGTGAGAACGCTCGTTCTCGTCCGGACCTCTTCGTGATGTCATCACGTCGGCGCTCATGGGCCGTCTCTAGGGGGATGTTTGCGTCCAACGATCGTCGCGATGGATAGACGGGTTGAGGAGCGTGAATGTCAGATGAGGCTGGTCGTCTGTCGATGGGAGGTCGTCGGCCGGGAGGCGACGGTGTGCCGTCACGGAGTCGATGGTGGTCGAAGTAATGTCCGCTTCGCCGGTGCTGATGACTCGAGGGTCGACGGTCACTCGAGTCGCTGGAATCGCACGAGCTCTCAGGGTCGTATCTGCGCCGCCGGTCTCGTCTGTCACGGTACTCTCTGTCCCGCTCCCGCGCCCGATCGCGGTCACGATGATCCACTCTTGACGATGATCGGGGCAGCGGCGCCGGTGCCTCGCCGGCGGGTGGACCCAGGACGAACGAGAGTGGTCGAGGCTGAGAAGCGAATCGCGGGAAGGGAGGCCGGGAGGGGAATGGCACGGTGGGTATGCCGAAGGGGGCGGTTACTGGGAGGGGGAGGGTAATAGCCTGAGGTGGATAGACGGGGGCGACGGAGCTAGCGTATGACGGGTAAGCTACCAGAGGAGGGATCGGACCGGGTTGGGCGACAATGGGTCCGACGGGACCGAGAGGAAAGGTGGTCGGATAGCCTGTTGTCAGTCACGTCTCGCCAGCGACATATCACCGAGCGATCAGTCATTGACGGTGGCCGAGGAGGCGATGAGATAGTAGTGATGAGCCCGGCTCGATGGTGTGTGCCTCGCCGGACCCACCTCGGGTGTTGTATCCGTAGCGATACCGATCGCAGCCCTGATCGCACGCCACGCAGTAATAACAGCACTCGCGAGTATCGCAGCAGTCAGCAGAGCAGCTATCGTCGTACCGGTCGTAAGGATATGGCTGCGGTAGACTAAGCTTTTCACTTGCGGTCGAATGATAGACTCACAGACGAGCAGCAGATGCCCATGGATATGGGTCAATCCAGCTACGTAGCAGAGAAGCGCTCGCACGGTATACCGTGTAAGCGTGAGAAGGTGAGTGTCAGAAGCAAGCGGGTACGGGTGGCCGACTCGGTCGGGTCTTGTGGGGCTTTGAGAGATCGTCGCATCCACAATGGCTCACCCCTCCGGGCTTCCGGCCAGCTTTGATGCATTATTGTGTGCCTCAAACACACACTGCGTTGAGTGATCGAGCCAGGGGAACAATGAGCGCGGTCAGCTCAGAGGAACCATGAGCGTGGTTTGCATTTTCATCTGCATGGTGGAGAGGGCTCGTAGCGATGGGTAGAACAAAAGACAGACAAAGCTTCAACGGGACAACGCGGAGTGATGAGCATGGATGATCAACTCGAACTCAAGCAAGGGGCTCTTCGGAGCTGGGCCCGTCTCCGAAATCCGCTTCTCCGCTCGCGTGTCAGCGGCGACTTCTCCCATCTCCTCCAGGTTTTGCATGTGAGACGGTGTGGAGACGTAGATGATGATCAAGCAGTGCTCCGCAGAAGTACACGGTTATCATACATGTATGAACAATCTCATGCTATATGCAACTTGTCACTCCTACGTCGATCGGGGCAGGCTTACCCAATTGGGCTGCTAGCATCTCCCTCCCGCTCTCTACACTATCTCCATCAAGCCCCTCGAGGCGTCTCACAGACAACACACTTCGTAGCGCTCTCCGGTGAAGAGCACATACAAGTCCCGCAAGTCCACCCCTCCTTCTTCTGCGGCGCCATCCCCGTCGGCCACTGGAACGGCGTCGGCGCCGGAGCTGCGACCGTGGCTGAAGCCGTCTTCGAAGCGGTACCGTTCGCGCCAGACGCCTTTGGCGGCGGTCGAGGGGCTTCACAAATCGTGCACTTCTCTTTCGCCGTCCCAGGGTTCTTCAGCATGCACGTGTCGCACTCCCATTGTTCGTCGCCGTGCGCGGCCGCAGGCGCTGCCGAGGCAGTCGGGGCAGCGGGTGCAGCGGATCCAGCAGCGGCCTTCGGAGCCGGTCGAGGAGTTTCGCAGATTGTGCACTTCTCTTTCGCCGTCCCAGGGTTCTTCAGCATGCACGTGTCGCACTCCCACTGCTCATCGCCGTGCGTCGGGATCGTTGCAGTCGCCGTGGCGGCCGACGTCGAGCTAGTCAGCGAGGGAAGAGTGAAGTTGAATTTCGGCGGCGTAGCCTTTTCTGCCTGCTCCTTGGCTTTCGCAGTCGCCGCGACGTCCTTGGCCGACGAGGAGATTGTGAAGGTGAAGAAGGGCAGAGCGGGCTTCGCGATAGCGAGAGCAGTGTCCCGAGCCGAAAGGAAGACCTTGGTCGGGTCAAAGGTGGACGTCGACGGCTTCTTCGGCTGCTCCTTTTCGACGGGCGTAGCCTCGTCCTTCGAAGCGTCCTCTCTCGGTGCAGCAGGCTTGGATGGCTTGAACGTGAACGCCGGTGTAGGCTCCTTCCGGGTCGACGACGCGAGGGCCGACTCCTGACTGGGCGAAGCGAAAGTCTCGCTCGTGGTGGGCGAGAAGCCGAATGATGGGAGAGGCCGGGATGGCGTCTCGATGGAAGGGACCGGGAAGGGCTTGAAAGGCTCGGGCTCAGCGAACTCGACTCGTTTAGGGACAGCCGGGATATCGTTTTCCTTTGCTGCGGGCGGCGGCGAGCTCTTTCGATTCTTCCTTGCACTCCGCTCCGCTACGACCTCCTCAATCTCCATAGACTCGTCCTCTGGCTCTTTCTCCGTCTCCTTGGTTGGCTGCCCCTGTTTCTTCGCTGGGGCCTCCCACTGCTTCACGCCCGACAGCCTCTCATACGGCGAGAGCATCCTACCCTTCGACGCATCGAGCTTAGCCGCGGCGCCGCGTTTCGGGGTGCTCGTCGACGACCGAAGTTGGACCTTTCGCGGCGACTCGAACCTAGATGGCGTGGAGGGGAGGGCAGGCGCCTCGGACGGGATGTCGTAAGGGTTGATGATGATATCCTCCGTCAAGGCACCGTTCGCTTTGGCCGCTCGTTCCGGAGCGGTCTGCTCTTCGATGAGCGCAAGCATAAAGTCGGCTGCACGTTTCTTGCCAATAGCGACCGGGTCGTTTGCGTCCTTGGCGGTCGAAGATTGACTGAGGGGGTGGGGCCCACCTCGCCCTCTGCCCTTGTCGAGCTTCGGCGTCGATGTCGAAGCGAAGCTGGCCAGATCGGGCATGGAGACTGCGGGAGGTATGGCCTTCGCCGGCGTTGATTCTTCCTCGGCATCGACTTTGCGCTTCTTCGGCGCCGATTCCTCCTCCGATGAGGTATTGAAGGTGAACAAGGGCTTGATCCCGCCGCTCGACTTCGCCTTGCCCAGCATCCTCTTTGGCGACATCCCCGGGCCGAGGTATCGCACGGAAAACGGCTTCTTCCCTGGTGTACCATTCAGCGGGGTTGACGATCCAACTGCGAATGCCGAGCCCGCTGGCGACGGCGCGTTCCTCGATGGCGTGCCCTCCTCCCACCGACCGGTCAGGCTGTTTGGCACAGCCGCCGAAGCCCTGGGCGTCCCGGCACTCCACCCGCCATACTTGGGCGTGCTTGGCGTGGACGAGACCTCCCCTGTTCGCGCGTGTTGCGCCTCAGCTTTGAGCGATTTCTGCAGAATCTCGATGAGTCGCAGGTCCTCTTCGGTGAAGTCGGCGGCGCTGTCTTTGTTTGCGAAGATCGCTTGCAATGCCGTGGCCGAGGCGGATTTGCCGGTGTTAGCAGTGTGAGGGAGGAATGAAGGTGTGGGCCCCGTGAATGTCGATGGGGGTGTATCTGATTGGAGCGGTCGTTTATTCTTGTTGACCTGCGTGCGGGCAGAGCTGCTCGGTCCAGGTGTCGTCAGAGCGACGGGCAGAGCAGAGGTGGTTTCTGAGCGAGTGAGGGAGGCAGAAGGACCGACGGAGCTAGATGCGTTGGCGGGTATTCCCTGCTGTTAGAATCTGAGCTTCCGCGAGCGGAGGAGCATCGACCCACCTCCAGGCTCCGCCGCGCCAGATCTCTTCGTCCACCAGGAACCTCCCCCTTCGCTCTCCATTGAGCTGTCCGCGCTTCAAATTCTGGGCCCGTTCGTCCTGCGCTTGCGGCAGCATCGAATACGTCCATCCCGTCAGCACTTGTGGGCGGCTGGCCGTTCCACTCGTCCTCCGACCCAGACTCCGAGTTCGCCTCCACCTGGACGGGCAGATCCGACGTGGTCGTCGGTAAGCTGAGTTCTTGCGAGGGGTTGCGGAAGAGATTGAGGGGGTAAGAAAGTATCGATCGTATGCTGGCGAAGGAGGAGGACTTCTTCATCCCATTGGCGACAGGGCGACGATAGGGCGAATTGGCGATGCGCTCGGGACGCAGTGACTGATGTGAGGAGCGGTCCATGATGCGACGGGGTGGTGATGGTGATGCGAGCCAAACTTTGGCGGTGATGCTGATGGGGAGAATGAAGCGATGATGGGACCGATCGACTCCCGAATGTTCAAGCTATAAGCGCTATGTAACGCTGCTCCTCGCCTGGTCGAACAATGAGAGCTGTGAAGGATGAGGAGATTTCTGACGCAAAGGGATGTGTGCAGGACGACACGAATCCGGTCCAAGAGGATGACCGCTAACATTGTTGGGGTGTACCCTTTAATGTTGCCGGCGGCGATGTCCGATCAGATGGGATGACGCGTGCAGCCAGACGCGTCAACCCGCACCCCCCGTCCTCCGCGATCATGAGCGTTCGGATATTGATTTTCGGTTTATTGACCGTGCGATAACAATGAGCGGTACGTCGACACATTTTCCGCCCTGACAGCTGTCGAGAGATGGAAAGGGAAGCACTTGCTACGTGCTGACTGTAGACTCAGAGGGCTCCATGAAGGCGCAGAGCAAGCCGAAGATCAGCAAGAAGAAGCGGATCGTCGATTCAGACGATGAGGAGGAGGCGACAAACGGACATGGCGATGTTGAGATGAAGTCCAGCGCGACCAAGGACAGAGGTGGGAATCCGAGCGGCTTCTTCGCCTCTCCCGTTGACTTCTCAGATTCATCGCCTCCTGCTAAGAAGCCCAAAACCGAGTCGAAAATCGCCTCCATCTTTGCTTCTCCCTCGCAATCCACCAAAAGCGCCAAACCGAGCTCGAACGAAACGAAGCCAAAATCGTTCGGCAAGGAGGCTGTGATAAAGAAGGACGAGAGGAACAGTGATGGCTCTGCGCCTAAAGCCGGCCCGTCAAAGAGCAAGAAGGATGATAAGCCGATTGCCTCCATCTTCGCCAAACCCGTGAAGAAGGAGAAGCAGCCGGAAGCCGAGGCAGATCATGACGACCGTGACTCCCCGGAGAAGGACGGAGATTACGAGGGCGAGGAAGAGCTGGATGATGAGGCTGAGGATGAGCAAGAGGAGGAGGCGGCTGTCAAGCTGTGAGCTGGGCAGTCCTTGTTGGAGCTATAGCTGACGATAGCGCTTCCATCTTCACCAAGGACTACAAGTCTGTCCCAGTCGCAGACAAAGGGTGGAAAGAGGGCGAGCCGTGGGTCTCGGCCTTCCGATGCGGACTGCCGTTGATGTCAGTGTTCCTTATGCCGCACTCGTGTCGACTTTTGAGAAGATTGAAGCGACCACCAAACGATTAGAGATCCTCAACCTCTTGACGCAGTTCCTACTCGTCGTCGCGAAGCGAGACACCGCAACGAGCATCAAGGACTCAAATCTGCTCAAAGTGGTCTATCTATGCATCAATCGAGTAAGCGCGCTGTCGTGTATGACCTATCTCCGCTGATATTAGCTATGTCCCGACTACATGGGCATCGAGCTTGGTATCGGGGAGATGTTACTGGTGAAGGCTATAGCGGAGTCGACAGGAAGGGCAACAACGAAGATCAAGGAAGACTTGCGGAAAGAGGGAGACCTGGGCAAAGTCGCCATGGTGCGTCAGGCTGCTGAATTCCTTCGCGGCGGCTCATGGCAGCTGTCCCGGAATAACCAGCCTACGATGTTCAAGTCAAAGCCGCTGACAGTCCCGGGGGTGTTCAAGGATCTTACAGATATCGCCAAAGCCAGCGGGAATGCCGTGAGTCTCCTCCAGCCGCTGGCGTGAGTCTCTGAGCTGACGGATCAGTCACAAACGAAGAAGGTCGGGATCATCAAGAAGCTGTTGGCGGCGTGTCAGGGAAACGAAGCGAAGTTTGTCGTCAGGTCGCTGGAAGGCAAGCTGCGGATAGGTCTGGCGGACAAGACCCTGGTTGTTGCTTTGGCGCACGCTATAGTGCTGAAGAACATAGGTTGGTGCAGTGCTTCTCGCTTCGTCGCAGTCGACTGATTATAGGCGAGAAACGGTTACCCCCCGACCAGCTTGCCGCAAAGCTGGAACAGGGCGCGGAGATCGTCAAAGCCGTGTACAGGTGCGTGCCGCGCGTTGGAGGACACCTGAAGAGATAACTTATAGCGCAGCGAGTTGCCAAACTACGACCTGGTTGTCCCCGCTCTGCTCAAAGGCGGAGTCGAGGGACTGCGCGAGAACTGCAAGCTTACGCCTGGTAAGCTTCGCCCCTCCCAGTTGTGTTCCTAGCTGATATGCAGGTGTCCCGCTCAAGCCCATGCTGGCAAAACCGACAAAGGCCATTACCGAGGTGTTGGACCGATTCGAAGGCAAGGAGTTCACGTGTGAATACAAGTACGATGGCGAGCGAGCGCAGGTGCACATGATGGAGGGCGGAGAGATCGCAGTGTTCAGTCGGAACTCGGAAAATATGAGCGCAAAGTATCCCGACCTAGTGGAGCAAATACCACGGGTGAGTGGGCGCCCCAGTCGCTGGCAGCAGAGCCTGATGACAGTGTATCAAAGAGGGAGTCAAGAGCTTTGTCATCGACGCCGAAGCTGTGGCCTTTGACCTGGAGACGAAGAAGCTCTTGCCCTTCCAGGACCTCTCGAGGCGGAAGAGGAAGGACGTCAAGGCGGAGGAGATCACTGTCCGGGTCCACCTTTTCGCCTTCGACCTCCTGTATCTGAACGGCGAGGTGCGCTATCATCCGTAAAACCACGCCAAGACGGGTCGCTGACGGTCAGAGCCTGTTGACGAAACAGCTGAAGGAGCGTCGACAGCTTTTGCAAGACAACTTCCAGAAAGTTGAGGGCGAGTTCGACTTTGCTAAGTCCTCCGACGGCTCATCCACCGATGAGATCCAGACGTTCCTCGAAGAGAGTGTCAAAGACGGCTGCGAGGGTTTGATGGTCAAGATGTTGACGACCGATTCGTCGACTTACGAGCCCAGTCGGCGGTCCATGAACTGGCTCAAGGCAAGCTGATCAGACTATCCCGCCAATCCGATCGCTAATGGCAGCTGAAGAAGGACTACCTCAGCGGCGTGGGCGACTCGCTCGACCTGGTGGTCGTCGGCGCGTACCACGGCAAAGGAAAGCGTACGAACGTGTACGGCGCCTTCCTCCTTGCATGCTATGACCCCGACTCCGAGAATTTCCAGACGATATGCAAGATCGGCACGGGATTCTCTGACGAGGTGCTCGCGATGTTCTACGAGTCACTCAAGCCGCTCGAGATCGAGACGCACCGGAGTGACCTCGAAGTGGGCGGGGCGAAGCCGGATGTGTGGTTTGAGCCCAAGGTCGTTTGGGAGGTATTGACGGCGGACCTGAGTCTGAGTCCGGTGTATACTGCGGCGCATGGCCTGGTGAGTGTGTGACTGCCCCTTGGCGGCGGTGGCTTGGCGCAGAGAGGGGGGCCGTCGCTGATGGCGAGGTCGACTCGAGAGGTATTTCGTTGCGGTTCCCGAGGTTCATCCAGGTCCGCGAGGACAAAAATGCCGACGAGGCGACGACAGCGGAACAGGTCAGCGAGTTTTATCAGAGGCAGGCGACTGCTGGAGGGGGAAAGAAGGCTGCCGCGGGCGGAGAGGACGACTTCTGGTAGTGGACACGACAGCGAGGAGGTCACGCGGGCGTCCCACAGGCTCAAGCGCGAATGGCGCCCGAGCAAAGTGTATCAAGCAATGTATGCACCATGCCCAACGTGTAGATCCGATGCAGCGACGTCTCAACGTGTCTGAAGCGGTCTGTGTGTATGGCCACGGTGTGATATCGCCAGGAACGGGGCGGTGCACGTTGTAACCTAATGTTTTCACCGTGAGTTTGTCATGTCATGTCGTGTGTTGCGATGTACTATGCGATGCTGATACCCCGGTACCATGTTCCCTGTGCCCGCGATGATAATCTATGCGTCTGATGTTCCGCGGCTCCACAACAGACGCTTACACGAGTCCACTCCCCTCGTCCCGTAATGGATCCTCGTCCGTATCGCCCGGTCTCCTCGCTTCATACTCTCTCTGCCGCTCATGTCCCCTCGGTCCTGCATTCACCTCGTCCGGTCCCCGGCCCTTCGACTTTCCGATCAGCTCCAACTTGATCTTCTTCCAGCGCGACGAGACCCCCTTGGACTGCTCCTTCGTTTCGAACTTGTCATCCTCGTCTGAATCATTTTCGACACGGCGATACGGCAGAGGAATCTCCCTCGTTACCTGCAACGTCAGCGCGATCGATCGATCGGCCTCCCGGTGCGAAGGGGCTTACGCGGTAGGCATCGGCGTTACCCAGATGTTCAGTCTCGACTCGGACTGCCGTCAGCTGTGCGGTACGATGGCGTGGAGGCGACTTGCAGAAATTCCACTGCCATCGGCGGAGCATCTCGGCAAAGGCGAAGATGAACGATCGGGTGTTGGCATGCGTATGGCGGACTGGGAGATACCACACCCACACGAAGCGGATGAGGACGTTCGTGATCATGGCAAAGTAGTACACCTGACGTCAGCAGGGGCTGGACCGAGACCGCACGGCCACTGACGAATGTGCTGGAGTACCCCTTGTCCCGGCGAAGCAGCTTGGCGTTGGGCCTGAATAGACTCCAGTCGATGACGAGGTCCTGCTGCTTTAGCCACATATACGCAGCTAACTGCGAGCCACTCACCCAGACGCTCGTGTATACAGAGCTTGCCGTGGCGATAAGAACCCATACGACGAAAGAAGCGTCAGAGAAAGGCCGGCCTGAGCGTCAGTCGCCGCCCATGTCCTATCAAGAACGTCACTCACCCCTTGCCCGCCAAATCACAAAGAGGACATATTGCGAGATCGAGCTCAAATACTTTCCGGCCTGCCATGAGCTCCTCGACGAGACCGGCCCCTTTGCGCCGTACTCACGTTGATGAGGTGGATGCCCAGCTTCGAGGTGTGATATCGCTTGACACACTGCACGAGACGGATGAAAGGAGGCACACACAGAAGCACCGCGTACGGCCATGATTTACCCGATGGGCAGACCGTGTAGATGTTGCTGGGCCAATGATGCGCGTCTGGCAAGTTAGTTGGGGACACGAGGCGAAACAGCCGCTCACAGGTGCAGCCGATGAAGTAGAAGTTCTGGAACGTATACGTCAAACTGTCCCGTCAATTACCGGACTAGCAGTGCGGCTGGAGGCACCGACCTGTTGAGCTCATCGGCGATGAAGAAGGTAATGAACTGCTGTGAGCTCAAGCATCCCTGGATGAGAGGTAGCGTACGTCAACTCTGCTGAAACCGGGTGTGGCCACGTGGAACAGCACTTTCAGCAGCCAGAAGCGCGAGTTACGTCTGAGCATGCGGAGTGGGTTCAGGAAGAACACAATGACGAATATCAGCCAGGCTAGGGGCCACCTGGGTGTGAGTTTGTTCCCATTGCGTCGACCGTTGCAACTCACGTCGCTGGATCGACGTTTCTCGGCGAGACGCGGTAAAAGGTGAAGAAGAAGCAGTACGACAGCGTGAGGAACAGGAACGCCGGGATCTGGTGGTGAGCTGCCGGCTTCTGCGTCACCAGTCTTCACGCACTTCAGCAAAGGACCGGTAGTCGAGTGTCGGCTTCGATAGCTCCATGACGAACTGGGATCAGCTCAGGCTTGCTTGTGAACCTGGGGACTCACCTCGTAGTTGATCCGGGCCGAGACATAGGCATGCAAGTTGATCTGAAAGAGCAAAGCGAATATGACAGCAAGGTAGAAGCCGCCATACACCTGCAGGAGACCCTGCCAGCCGGGTATCAGATCGCGGGTTTCTTGTTCGCAAGCTACGCATAAGCCTTTGGCCGCGCTTGAGGGACAACTTACCCTTGACGAGGGCAAGGACAGCCGGAGGCAGGGCAAGTCCGAGGAAGATGCCCGAGCGGAAGACGCTGAAATAGTGCTACCGTCAGCTTCTCGCCTCATACTGACAAGAGAGTTCGACAGCTCACGGTGCGTTCACGTTGTTGCCGCCGCAGTCTGTCCCTGGCCCGCTTTACATCGCCATGTTCTGCCGCTCAACCATGACATACCCTGCCCGAATGGTACAGACTCACCGAAATGCTCCGTAAACAGCTGCTCCATCTCCTGCAGCAGATTATCTATCACCTCTCCCTTCGCAAACTTCTCCTTTTGGATCCGCTCATCTGTGTACAGCTCCATGCAGTGAATCTACGATCAGCCATACCCGGTCGCTCATGATGTTGCTCACGTTGGTTGCCTTCTCAAATTTCTTCAGCGCCTTCCTGAACCCCGTCAAATTCATGATCTACCCATCAGCACCGTCATTGTCTCCCCATGACCATTGGTCTGACTCACCCGGTAATTCTTGACCAGCTCGAGCTGACGGTAAAACTCCTGACATGCCAGCCTCAGCTCCCGCTTGTACTTCGAGTACCGTTCCGGGTTATACGTATGATGCTCCGCATCCTGGCTCATCTCCTCCCGCAGACGCTGCTTCCGTTGCTCATCCGCCCCGGCGCCGTTCGCATCCGCATACGCATCCTGATCTGTTGTCCCGTTCTGTCCCTTGTGGGCGCCAGGAGGCGGTGTTTGCGGCTCTTCGATCCAAGGTAGCCGTTTCCGAAGCGTCTTGGCGACGCCGCCCAGGCTAGCGGAAGCGGCCGTCCCAGGCAACAACTTGCCGACCTTGGCTTCCCACTCCGGCAGCCCGTTCGGATACAGCTCGTGGAAGATCCTGCGATGTTCCGCCAGCTCCTTCAGCTGGGCCTTGAGCTCCGTGGCGCGTCGTATCGCGTCGGTCTCGCGGGCGCGGTAGAACGATTCCACCTTCTCGAGCTCGCGCTGGAGCAGATCGAAAAAGGCCTGCTCGTCCTTCTCCAACCCCTCAGACAGCTCCTCCATCGTTTGCGCCGAGCGTGTTGTCGGCACATGTCGGGCCATGCGAGGCGAGGGCATAGTCATAGAGCCTGAATCGTAAGCTGACCTGCGCGCGAGGTGCGACTCACGAAGGCTCCGCCGGCCGACGAGGGGGCTCTGTCCCTGTTTCGGGCTGGGCTGGACCGACTGCAGAAACCTGGGGCTGCGTCCGAGATTTGGACTGAGCTTCAACTTGGCGGCGCCGGGGGATGTGAGGTGTTGGGCGGAGTCGGACGTCTCGGCATCGCTGACGGGCTTGTGTGAACCTTCCGAGTTGTTCGGCGAATGGACATCTCCATGCTCCTCGACGATGGTGGATCCCTGGCCGAGCTGCGACCGTTTGAAAGGCATGTTGGTCTCGCCTTCGTAGCTCGATTCGCCGATATCGAGCGGAGGTGGAGCGGGGTGCCGACCGCCGATCGTCCGGGGCGATGAGGACGTTGCGCCATATCCCGGACTGGCAGCCGCTCTCTTCGACATATTCAGCTCGCAGAAGAAATAGCAGTTACAGAGGGACTTACATTCGTCCGCGACACCTTCGGCGTTGTCGATGTGGATCCTGCCGTACCTGCCGTACCGGCACGGGGCGACGTTGGAGTCCTTCCCTTCCCGCTCCCAACACTAGCTGGCTTCTTAGGGGGCGCACTGGGCCCATAATCCTCATCTCCCGAACTGTCATACTCCACCGTGTCCCGTTCCTCGCCATTTCCGTTGATGCCAGGCGATTTCTGGCTGGCCTCGTTGAGCCGGAGTGCTACGACCTTGATGGCCTTCTTGGCGGCTCGATAGTCGATATACGCCCTCTTCCATTCTGGCGTCTGGTTCTCAAGTAGATACCTATGATCAGTGGGATTTGCCACGCCAGTTCATGAACCTTACCTCCCAAACTTCATGCTTGGCTACCAACGAGGTCGAGAGACGACGCTGAAATCGCTGTATTTCGACCGGGACAGGTTTTGGAGACATGACATAACCTTGGCATGACCCGGCCCCCAGGCTGAAACACGTGTTTCCTTTCCGACGGATGGAGAAGGGATCGACCAGCGCAATTCGCCACCCAATCATCGAGGAGGGGGTCTATTGAATGTTCCCGTCGTAAGCTTGGAACATGACCTATTGACTATCGCCCAAAATCGTTTGACGATCTGAGAGAGACACACGAGCACCAGAGCACGGGCGGATCGCTGGCTGCGAGCAGGCAGAAGTCAGGAGAAGGCACCTTGGACTCGCCATCATGTCGGGCTCGCCTTCGCAATCGCGCCCGACTTCGCCGTCCAGGTCACCTTCGCCTCATGCTACAACAGCCGCTCCACGACCGCTCAACTTCCCACCAGCTATAACCATTCGCTCTGGACCGGCTCCCACCAGACTCCCTCTCGACGTCGATCCGTATGCCGCTCACGAAGCTCGTCGACTCGAGACAGGCTCACCACCAGCAACGGTCTACGCCCCGCTCCCCCGTGCGGCGACATGGGCCGAGTGGAATATCAATCCAGCGAAACATGGTCCAGAACGGGTGAGAGGCCCGCCGGTGTTCGTGCAGAGCAAAGGGAACTATGACGATCTGGGGAGGAGCACAATCGATGGGGTGGATGTGGACGTGGAGCAGGGCAATGATCTGGAGGGGAAGAAGGGGGAGAGTGGAGAGGAGGTGGCTGCATGGTATTCTGCTCTGTCAAGAGCGGGCTCTGGATCAGCTACACCTGCAACCTCGGCTGCTCCGACCAGGACGCGTACGCCGGCCGGCGAGGCGGTACGAGCCATCGTCAAAGTCGCCAAGGAAGATGCTATCGACCTTACTGCCGATTCAGACGAGGACGATCCTACCAACAGCGCCGACGGAGTCAAGCCCGAACTCGCAGGTACATCTTCCTCCGAAGTTTCAACCGCGCCGCCTCTTCGTGTCGACCCGAAGGAATGGTACATCCGACGGGCGCTTTTGAAGTCCCATATCACGGACGGTCCCGGTCGCGTCAAACCCGTCAAACCCACGTCCATCGGTTCGTTGTTAGGCGTCACACAAATACAAGTAAAAGCTCCGCAGCCGCAATACGTGCTCGGGCCCGAGAACAAGGGCTACGATATCTTAAAGAATACGCTGGGATGGGGCGGCGGTGGTCTGGGCAAGCCTGTTGGCTGGACGCCTGCAGCTTTTGGCGACGATGGTAATGCCGTGGCAGGTCCGTCGCGACAGCCTCGGTCGCTTGCGGCGCAGCTCGAGGATGACGATTTGCAGATCAAGTCGGACGGAACGGACGAGCCCACCGCTCCTGGGCGGGGCGCAGTCGTGGATCTCACCGGGCACTCTAATTCAGAGGGATCTGACCTTGATGACGAGGTGCCAGAGGACGGTCCGGCGGGTCCAGGGCGTACGGTGCCTGTGGCGACCATGCTCAAGCTTGATCGCCTTGGCCTCGGTCACCGACGAGGGCTGGTGGATCGGAAAGGGAATAGTTTGAAACGTGTGACGCACACGCACGAGCAGATCGAAGCGGCGCAGAGGAGGGCCAAGAAACGGGTGCCGGAGCAGAGTAAGGAGCTCGGCGCGAAGGGGAAGCTCAAGTGGAAGGAAAAGGATAAGCGGGACGTGCAAGAGCGGAGGAGGATAGCGGCGGCTTTGAATGCGTAGATACAAACTGTAGCTTATATTAATACGAGCCTTGTCATGACATGATGAATTGTGGTGTCATCGCGGAAGAGACTCGGAGCTGCAGCCATTTGGAGAAGGTCATGGATTGAGTCGGACACGGGCAGGCATGCATGTAGCGCCGCAAGAATGGTGTACAACAGTCGATTTGAGATCTCAGTGAACAGCTAGACAAGCTAGACAAGGCCGCCCCAGCCCAAGAGTCCCGCAAACACGCTGCCGAGGGAGACAATCAAGCCCTGCACATCAGTAAGCTGTTCT
This sequence comes from Papiliotrema terrestris, assembly GCA_019857685.1. Taxonomy (NCBI): domain Eukaryota; kingdom Fungi; phylum Basidiomycota; class Tremellomycetes; order Tremellales; family Rhynchogastremaceae; genus Papiliotrema; species Papiliotrema terrestris. The sequence goes on along the minus strand of JAHXHD010000117.1, from coordinate 3,645 downwards.
TGTAGAAGCACTGCCTCCACTTACACCCCACGTGACCGCGTCGACTCCGACTCGGCCAACAACCTTCCACACGAGACTCAGACACAGGTGCACGATCGTCACCAACGCCCAGACCAGACCGAGGTAATGGCTTGGGTGGTGATTAGGCCCTCTTGCCGTGCCTGGCGGCGATGGTTCGACGGGGTGTCTGTATATTGGCACTGGGTCGAAGTAGAACGCCGAGAGCACAAGCGTGAGGCCGAGGTTGATCAGCAGCGTATCCAGGCGCCATAACAGGTGCAGCGCGAGCGGGATATTCTAAACATGAGCTAGCGGCCTTGTGCGGGGCAGTCGAAGCTCACCGGAAAGCGGACGCCAATCACAGCCTCGAGATCCCTCCGAGCCCTCATCCGCTCGAGTATCTCCACCTTCCTTTCGAGCTCAGCCTCGTCCGCGCGGTTCATCTCCTCGAGGTACTGCTCCTCGTCCACCTCGTCGTCGGAACGCCACGCATTCGGCCCATTCTCGATCTTCGTCTCAGGAGAGTCCGGTGACGGGCGCATGACGTCCTCGTACAGTGCGAGCTGTTCGTATCCCTGTACGATGCCCCAGACGGCTTCGGCGATACCCCAACCGAGGCCGAGATAGTACGACGAGTGGAAGCCGGATGTGGGCGAGGGCGCGGACAAAGGGAGTGTGGATAGTCGGGTGGCTTCGTGAAAGATGACGTGGAGGGTGGTCGACCTGAAGTAAGTATGAAGAGATGCTGAGGAGCCGGGTGGAGCTCACAGGTAGTTAACCGTGCCGGGCCGCAACCTGAACCAGGACACCATGACCCATACAGGCACCCGCATAGTTTGGACCGTGCAAGAGGCGAAGACTCCCACTAAGAGCGGCTTCCACAGGAAGGCGTGTGGGTACGTTTGACCATGCTTCCGTTCTTCCTCGTTCGGCGGCCTGCCATTGAGCGTTTGCTGCAACCAGCTGCAAGACAATGAGCTCACCAAGCGAAGATGATGATGAGGATCAAAGCAGTGAGGAACAACGACGTGATCACTGGCACCAGCATATACATCCTGGAGATGTACTTCCATGTGACTGCAAACGTGAGCGCTGAGACTTGCAGCTTTCTGAGACATCATGTTGGCGTGTCACTCACCGTCCAGCGAAATTTCCAGCCCGTCGTCACTCGCCTCACTATCGTCGTCCCCGTCGAGGTAATGCACATCCTCCAGTGCATCGTCTTCGAAGGCCACAGCTTGGTCATGGTGATCATGCTGATGCGCCGGTTTTCCCGGCCGGATGGTGGCCGACGAAGCAAGGGGCGACTCGCTCAGTGCGCTACCATAAGAGGACGGTGGGTGGTCTGCAACGATGCGGGATGTCTCTTGTCGGCCGTTGTGCTGTTGCGACACGATCACAGCGGGGATGGTCGGTCCCATTGTATGCGGGCGCATTTGTCGTCTGCTGCTGCTGGGGGCTGGGGATGCTCTGTGATTCGTTCCGCCTTTTATGTCCCGGCGCGAAGGACGAGGTCAAGGGGGCAGGAGTGCGCCATGCTGCGTGATCTTCTTTGGAAAGCACACCGGTGAGACTTGCCGATGCGGGGCACCTCAAACCAGGGTCGAGGATAAAATGCGGAAAAATACAAACAAAAACAAATCAGAGATACGCGTTGCTCCCCGTTATATAGAGCTGACTGTACCAGGCTTCTTGCCATTGCAAACCGACACTCATCAACAAGTAGCACATACACAATGGTGGGGGTGGCTTCCTCGCAGGCAGAGGATGCACTACTGATGAACAGAGCGCTTTAGCCCAGGCTCGTCTCGCCGAGGAGCGGAAACAGTGGAGGAAGGACCACCCATTCGTAAGTCCTCGCAGTTGTCCTTGTTGAAGTGCTAGTTGGCTGACCACATCTCCTCCTGTCCCACCTCTCCTGCGTCCAAAACCTTTTTGGCTCTCCCTTGATGTCCTCTCGCTATATGACATTACCACCCACAGGGCTTCTACGCCAAGCCTCAAAAGAATTCGGATGGGACGCTGAATATGATGCTGTGGGAGGTCGGAATCCCGGGCAAGGCCGGGGTGAGCTATGTTGAGCCCTGCCAGGAGTGAGCTGACATTCAGACCAACTGGGAGAACGGCGTCTACAAGGTCAACATGACCTTCCCGGACGGTGAGCCGACCCCCTCGCGTCTTTGCGTGTTGCTGATATTTCAGAGTTCCCAACGAAACCACCGAAGTGTGAGCCCACTCCAGTCCACTGGATACTCTTTTGCTGACGCATCAGGCAAGTTCGACCCACCCCTCTTCCACCCGAACGTGTACCCATCTGGCACCATCTGTCTCTCGATCTTGGATGAGGAGAAGCAATGGAAACCGGCAATAACAATAAAGCAGGTAAGTGGAGACGGTTCAGGGAGACGGGCGGGTGGCTGCTTTATGTGTTTCGTTGGTCGTGGAGCTGATCCGCAGCTCGTCCTCGGTATCCAAGATCTTCTGGACAACCCGAACATTTCAGATCCGGCCCAGATTGACGCGTACCAAATGTTCAAGTCAGTCCATGGCGTAGCCTCCAACGAGAAGGCCGTCTAATGCTCAGAAACGACAAGAACGGATATGAGAAGAGGATCAAGCTGCAGGCGCAGGAGCGCCGCCCAAAATAGGCAGCAGGCGGAGTAGACTGCATTGGCGGCTGGGGGCTTGCTGTTCACGGCGCGCGCCTACTTGTCACATATCACCCTTGTACGACTTAACGATTCCCCTGCCCATTCCGCCCCACTTGTCATATATCGCATCGTTCTGGGCTTACATCGTCCACTATGAATCACATAACGACTGAATGAACTAAGACAGGATTGTGAGGGGCCCTGAGGCGGCAGCGGACCGAGCCTGTTCCAAGCTGCTTTCACGTCCGGCAATCATAAACGTGAATGCACCCGCATAAAGACACTGAGTTTTCCCTTTGGCATTTATTCTTCCCTACGTCTACTCCTCGCCGCTCCCCTCGTCTCCTTCGCCGTCGCCTTTTGCCCCCTCTTGCTACCCGCGCGGGGTTGTGGGGTTGAAAGTCCCTCACGCCTGCTGCGTGACCGCGGCTCAAGCATGCGGGTTCCACGTTTCATCCCCTGGCACCAGCTAGGGCTGCCGCCCATCCAAAAACAATTGCACACACGAATGATGAACGAGGTACCGCATACCCGCAATGGATCGATGAGAGGAGAGAGGCGACGGCCGTGCCACTTCAGAGTGCCACATTGGTTCGGTCGACGGCCAAAAGTCGAAATTGTAGTCGACAGAGAGAGGGTTTCCTGCGTCTGGCTGGTTTCAACTCTCATCTCTCCCATCTTTGCTTTCACGCCCACCCTCACGTCACAGCATGGCCGCCCCACTTCGAACTGTCTTCAGCGCCTCGGCGCACACCTGCCGCAGGGTGTCATGCGCCCGTACAGGCATCGCAAACTTTGCATCGTCATCGCGGGTCACCCTCGACTCGACCCGTCCCAGGTCCGATCCCGCACGAACGACCCTCCTCGACGTCCTGGACGATGCCCCCCGCGCATCTTCCTCATCCACCACCCCGTCCAGCAGTCGCGCGAGCGCCTCCGAGACGCACATGCCGACATTTGACATCTCCGCCCGCCCCGCCCCACCACACATCCC
>JAHXHD010001160.1:0-10841 GCA_019857685.1 Papiliotrema terrestris | reverse complement strand
GGGTTGAGGCATCGACGTCGATTCCATGCGGACGCGGGAACAGCGCCGGGGTGGGATGGGCCCTTCAGGGAAAATGCATTCAGACATGGGCCGCCAACAGGGAGCAATCACAAGGGAAACGAGGGAAAAGGCACCGACCCGCATCCCCCCATCGATTTCATGGGGACATCCTGTTCACCTGTCCGCCCGTATGCACACATGCACAAACAACACGGTCGATCAACAGGCCTCGTTCTCCCCAACGACCGCGCCGGCGCTGTCCCCGCGTCCGCATGGAATCGACGTCGATGCCTCAACCTCGTTGTTGCATCCCATGTTGGACGAGCTACATTGCCCGACAACAACCGGCATCGTTCAGGGTACCGACCGGAACGGATGCGGGACAGACCAGGGGTGGCCGCTTTGGGGCGACCCTTGCGGAGGACACAGAAGCTCCAAATTCCTCCATGGGAACTCCAGGGCGCTCGGCGCGCAGAGGCATGACCTAACGCCCGTTCGCTTCGGGCATGCTTCAGTTCCTCAAATGAGCCAGGTCCATTCTGGAATTCGGCCGCAGAGCCTGAACTGATCCACGACATCCGCTGACATCAGACACGGTGGCGATGTGTGGCGCGCTTGAGCGATATGCATTATATAGGCTGCCCTTTGGCTCTATGGTCTATGAATGTGCGTCCCTCGCCGACCTACAGCTGCCTCGTGGGCTCCGGCTCCAACGCCGCCGCGTCCTTGTCCGCTTCACCCGACTCGTCCGCCGACTGCCTCTCCTCGTCCGTGCTCGACGCGTCATCCAGCGTCTTGGTCACCTCGTGGCTCTTCTCCAGACCGCTCAGCACGATCCACGTCGGCCAGACAGCCAGGAGCAGGATACCAAAGTTGAGGCCGAGCGAGACAAAGTGGTTCGCGTTGCCCTCGGATTGCATACTGCCATCAGCGCCGTCCAGCGCCCGAGTGCTGCTCGTGACTCACGCCCACGCGACGGTCTGGCCGAGGGCCTCGATACCTCGCAGGATACCGGTGTGGTGCGACAGGGACGAGATGTCGGTGGTGTACTGCCCGACGAGCCAGTACAGGAACTGCTGGAACGCCTGCCCGCCGAACTGCCAGAAGAAGACGAGGGCGTACGACTTGCCGAAACCGCCCTTGCCGAGGTCGAACAGGGGCGGGGTAGGCATGTTGTAGAATTGGTTCTGGAGGATGATGGCCCAGATCCAGGTGCCAACGAGGATGAGGACGATCGCGGTCTGGCGTCAGCGGGGCGCGGTGGGATTGGAGAGGGGTAAGCCAAAAGCGAGCGGAAGCCGAGGAGGCAGGATGTGGAGGCAGATGGGACCATCAGGGATGTAGTCAAATACGCACAAAGGCAATCTTGGCTCGGTGCTGGATGAAGATGGACTGGCGGTCGAGGAGGTATCTGCCTGTCAGCGACGATTCGGCCGTCAAAGAGCCGTCTGCGTATGGCTCACCCAATGATGAACGAGCTGAAGATACCGGCAAAGTTGGTGAAGAACGACGAGAACGCTCGGGCCTGCACGGTCTGCCGTCAGCACTGTCCTCACTTCCCTAGCGCATCCCCAGACCACACTCACAAAGTACTTAGTCAACCAGGTGCTCATGAACCCGTTGTAGAAGTACCTGCCGTCAGTCGCGTCACACGAGGCAGATCGCGCCACTCACGAGATGAAAAACGCGGGGAGGAGCAAGACGATTCGCTTGGTGCAGAGGAGCCTGAACACCGCTTGGAACTCGGCCTTCCAGGTCGGCTCGCGGTGCGTCGGCACGCGGGTGCCGTCCTTTCGCCAGACTGAGAGTCAGCTCGGGGCAACCTTGAACGAGTGATCCAGGCCCGACTCACCCTTCTCGGCGGGGCTGAGGCAGAGCGCGATGGGCAGGCCGAGGCACATGATGACGATGAAGACGATGTAAGTAGCGGATCTGCCCGTCAACTGAGCCCGAACGATGGAATTCGCGCAACTCACCCGACGGATCCAGCCTCCGAGCGCCCGACGTTCAGGCCCAGGTTGATGGCGCCTCCGACGATCGGGCCGAGGGCCTTGGCCGTCTGCCAGACGGCGAGGTAGAAGCCTCGGTCAGAGGGCGCCGGGTAGCCGATGATGATGGCCGCCTCGCTGGGGTCAGCGTCAGCGTCGCCGGACCTTGCAAGACCTCGGTGATGGTGGGACATTCCGCACTCACGCAGCCCAGAAGAAACCGGCAGAGATACCGCAGAAGGCACTACCGAAGAGCATGAACCAGGTCGTGGCCGAGACGTTGTTGGTGTACAGTCCGGCGCCGTACAGCGGGTAGCCGACAGCCTGGCGTCAGCAAAAGCTCATTATCGCTACGTGCAAGTCCACGCACTCCGAGGGCAAGTCCCCATTTGAGGCCGATGCGGTTGTTGATCGCTCCAGCGAGGATACACACCACGGCGAAGAGCTGCGGTTTCAGCCGCGTCCAAGCGTACAAAGGCAGTGACTCACGCCGTAGACGATGGCGTTGGCGGCAGAGACGGCGTACGGCTCGGCAGCGCCTCCAGCTCCAAGTCCACCACTGACGTTAGCCCGGCCCGGTATGGAGTGAAGCGTCAAGCTCACAGGGCATCCCACATGCCCGGGGCGGTGAATGACACCCCGCTAGCGATCAAGATCTACCCATCAGCTCCACACGGCAGCCACACCACATCCGAGCTGACCTGGAACCAGACGCTGCGGAACCCTGCGCGTCAGCTACTCCACCCCCAGGCAAAGACGCGGGCCGGCTCACAGTGCCCCCTCGCGACGACCTCGTCCCCCGTCTTGTTGTTGAACAGCCTGCCGAACATGATTCTTGTTGTGCTTTGTCGTCTTTGTGCGTGTCCGCGTGTCCGTACCAAGAGCAGATGACCAAGTCGGGCTGAAAGTCTGCCGCAGGCTTATAACTCACGCTCATCATACAGCCCGCCCAAAAAATCAGCGCAGAGCGATGGCGCAATCAGTGACAACTAGGAACGGCGGCACATCTCGCTTGGATGCATGTACCGCAGGGCCAGCAATTTTGTCGAGCGGCCGGAACGATGCCGGGCAGGCTGGGTCCATGGGTGGTGCGAGGAGATGCCGCACGAGGAGGGGAACGAGCAGAGGCTGGAGGTGTTGTTGGAAAAAGTTTAATTGTCGCTAATGGTTCGCTTGGAGCGGGTTTACGTCTCTCCAGGCCGGAACATCCACACGGCACTGGACTCTCGGAGCCTGTCGATCTTTTTTGGCGGCGAGATTGCCGCAGAGCGGAAGGCCGCTAGACGAGATGGCGACTGGGGGGTTAGGATATGGCGAGCTCGTTGGGTCGAGGAGCAACTGCGCTCGAGAGGAAGTCGGTCGCGGATGGTGTTCTGCGCTGCGCATGATGTAATCGACGCCGTCGCCTTGTGGCGCACTGGAGGGCCTCGCCTCGACAAGGACACGGCTAGAGCACTGACTGAGGCGGACAAGCATGCACATCTCACAGAGCGGATCAACAGAGCGCGAAGGCGAAGACGGGCGACTAGGGATGACACGTGAGGCACTGCCGGCCCGTTCGGATGCTGTCCCCGGCGTTCTCGCACGCCTGTTGTTCGTACTCGTACTGCACCTCACGTCCATATGTGTGTTGAGAGACATACGCGACTCGGTCTTTCGTGGGTCTCACAGCGGTACATGCAAGGAGGCGCTTCTGACTCATGTTCAGGCGTCCCACATGAAGAGGGTGTGAACTAAGACATAGCGGAAGAACAAGGCGAATTCGACTCGGCCTCCGAAGCGCTCCTCGTGGCGCGGACGGAGCTGCTTGAAGACTGGCCCGGCAAAACCTCGGCCGAAGGGACCGATGCCTTCTCCGACATCTTCTACATCAAGGCCACGCGAGAGACGACAGCTCATTTCGTGTCTGTCCTGAATGACGAAGCAGACGCGTGGGTTCCGTCGAACCCTTCCCCTGCCTGGCTCAAGTGGGACGCGCAGCAGAGGATCGAACTGTGGCGCCAGGACATACCTGTAACGACCCATGTCGTCCCGGCCGCGCCGTTGCCCAAGCAGCTCCTTTCGCCCACATGGGGGCTTTGAAACCAATGTTACTGTACATCCTTTCATTTGCGCCTACGCTGTCCGCTGAAGTGCGCGAGCATCATGTGAGGACTACGGCATCAACGTTGTTGTTTAGCCATCTTCATGTATGCGCAGATTCCACCTTCCAGGACATGACCGACGCGCCGAGAAGCGGCGCGACACGAAGTGGCGAGGTGAGCTTGACAAACAACGTTGGGGTCCCCTTCTTCTGTCAGGCAAGCGTCAGAGCTGACTGTGGCAACCGGGTCGCCTTGGAGCGCGGGTGGAAGCCCCCGAGACCGTCGTCAGAGCACGGCCGGTTCAGTGAGAGAGGTGGGCCGGAGAGCCAGGCAGAGGGCCAAGAGTATATTAAGCAGCATCAAGTTCGGGGGGAGCTCTTCTGGCGTTGCTGGGCGGTCGGACGCTCTGGTACGCTGGGATGCTGAGGGAGCTGCAAGACGTCGTTCTACGCTGGGAGACGACGCCACCGTCTCTTCACCTACCAGTTCCCGCCCTCATATCCGGGACCGCTTCTTCTCCAGTCATCAGGGATTCACCGCCCGAGAAGACAAGAGGAGCAGGGCACGAAGGTCGACCTTGGACGGGTTCGGCTCATGGTCGGCTACTCAAAGGCGCAGGCTATCAAGCAGTGCGCGAACCGCCTCTCCTGGTCCCATTGGCCTGCAAGGAGGAGGAGGCGGGAGCGCGAAAAGCTCTGCCGAGTCATTATCCGGTTCACTCGTGTCCCCGCGGGGTTCGTGGGAGACGGGGTACGCGCATACCATTGCGTCCTCGGACGAAGAAGAGGGATACGAAGCAGACCGGTACGTGAGACCGCCGACCCCACCTCGAGGACGAGCGGGCGCCAGAACCGCCAGATTCGCATCGCCAGCACGATCTCCGTCTCCGCACGCGCCTCCGCCTTCTAGCCGAAGACGATCTCCGACGCCAGGTCCCGCGACGTTCGCCTCAAGATCACCCGGTTCGCAGCTAGGATCGCGGTCCAGTGGGGGCTCCTTCGAATCGTTCAACACCGCGCGGAGCGGCAAACCGCCGTCATCCATTTTTGAGAGAGGCAACGGTCGTCCCAACCGGTCAGATCACGGACCGCGGGGCGTTGGAGATGAGAGTGGGGGACCAAGAAGGCGCGGAAGCTTCTTCAATCGAGACTACAGCCCAAAGAGTACCACCGGCGGAGGAAAAGGGGAGGCGCCTCTGGAAAGTCCCCGCTCCCCGAAGGATACCAGGTCCGGTGACGAGAAGCGATCTACGCCTCCTAGGACTTCGCGTCCTGCTTCGCCCGGGTCTGCAGCTCCTAGTGGCCAACGCCAACCCGGGGGTAAGCATGCCGAGCGTCGTACAGACGGAGCCGATACACGAGACACCAACGTCTCAGGAAACGACGGGGATACAAGCGATCATGGCTCCTCCCAAAAGAAGTCAAGAAGCCGGCGGTGGTCCACCTTCGTCCCCCGTTGGCGAAGGACTCGTCACGAATGGTCCACAGCGAGACAAGATCACCCAGGTGAATACGATGGGCGCCCAGCACCTGAGTCGTCAGGACCACGACGGCTGAGGACGAAGAGAGGGAATGAGAAGTATGGAATCGTAGACCAGGCCACTATCGACGTATTCCTGAACCCGGGAGACAAACCCGCAGCAACGTCACAGCGGACGCAGGGGGATACGGCGGAGGGGAGGACCAAGGGCGGTGCAGAGGGTCCACACCGTGAAGAAACCTCCCATCCGTCCTCGGGGATGCCAGGAAGGGAGGACAATTCTGATCGATCTGGTGCCCGATCGACGGATGGCGGCTCGTCCAGGCGGTTCTCGTTCAGGAGCAGCGGCCCTCCTCGGCAGGGCATGGAACCTCCGCAGCCCGACCTACCCCCATTCCGGCCGTCAGCAACTCTCGCTACAGAGACCGCGCCCGATCAGGAAGAGAGATCTGTAGTGCCCGCTTCGCCGTCAGTAGGCCCGTCGGGACCCGAAGCGTCCGCTGCGCCGCCGCCACCGAGCGCCTCGGGCCCGCTTCCCCCGTCACACGGTGGCTCCACGCGTATATTGCCACGGAAGCGCTTCTACTCCGGACCGTCCGGGGCCGAGAAGACGACGAGGGAAGAGCAAGCCTGGGACGCCTTTCGAGAGTACATCGGTCTGCGCCCCAAGAGTCCCACCGAAATGGGCCTAGAAGAGTACATGACCTATCTAGAACGCGGTGCCGCCATTCGCGAAGCGGCAGGATTGCCACCGATGACATACACAGGCGCTCCTCTGCCCGAGACCAATCACGGCTCCGTCATGTTCAAACCGGCGGAGGCCGCCAGCACTCGACGTCGCAGTACCTTCAGACGACTGTCAGATTGGTACCGCTCGCTTGGCGACTCGCCGCCACCGAAAGTCCGGTCGATCACGCCCGACAGCACGTGTGCGCCATACGGCAATGATGAGTGGTACCAGTCGTATCTGTCCAACGAGTACGCGCTCGCCGAAGCAAACTACCTCCAAAATAGGCGGTATGAGGGCGTCAAGGAAAAGGTCTCTGTCTACCATCCACTGGCAACGCTTTCGTTCGCGGACCCTGCGGCGGAGAGCGTGGTAGGACCGCCGAGGCGGGACTCTGGGATTAGTCTCGGCGGAGATACGGTCATCGGAGAGAGCGTTGCCGCCGGGAATGACGCGGCAGTCGACCCGTCCACGGCCCAGGGGCCCAGCTTGCCGGACGGCACGACGCACGCGGGTGTGCCAATACAGGGGTACAGCTATTATGGCTCGGAGAGTCCGTATGGCTACCGACCCTCGTTCGGGTATCCGGGTTACTCGGGTTACGGCCCCGGGGAGTCGTATCTCCCCCCGTACCCCGACCGGGGGCCGCCGTACCACCAGTCATACTACCAGACGGATCCATCTCTACCGACGGTCCAGCCAAATTTCCCGTGGTACGCACAAGGGGGCAGCCAGTATCCCTATAATCCTTACGGCTCCGGACTGTCCCAGGCTTACCACCCGACCGACCCGTCGCTCACAACTCTCGAAAGCAGTTATGGCAATCCGACACATACGACCTTGACAAACATGCCGATCGACCTCGCGACGACGATGCAGTCGGCAAGTCACCACCTCGCCTTGGCCAATCCAAGATCAGGCACCATGGCGGGGGTGAAGACGGACCTGAGTCGGGTCCTCGCTGAGGGTCTGGCGGATCGAGCGACCCGCACAAATGATCCCGCGGCTGTCGAGGCGTTGACCTCTGCCTTGGAGGATATGGTGGAACGGTCAAATTCGGTGTATACGGACGAGATGGGCAAGTACGAGGCCAACCAGTACGGTGAGATCCGGGCGCTGGAGCGCGGGGTGAACGATCTCAAGAAAGCATGCCAGACAATGATGGATAAACGGACGGGGTGAGTTTTCTGGACGTCGAGTTCCGCACTAGGCGGGAGCTTAGTGCTGATGGAAGCATGAGGACGGGGCCGAACGTCCTGAGAAAACCGGCGCCTTGGTCATCCTGGACGGGGACAGCGCAAACAGGGGGGTGGCCATCCGCGTATGGCACGCCTGGGACGGCGGACACGATGGGGTACCGCCTGGGTACGGGGACTTTTGGTTACGGATCTCAGTATACACCGAGCAGGTCGTGGTGGTGAACGTGGTGTATGTACAGTATGGCTCGTCCACCCTCGCTGTTGTTGGTAAGCGTGTGATGCAACGATCGAGCGCGAAGCCCGCCCCAACGAGCACCGTTGGGCCTGCATACCGTCAGCGCTGCTGTACGGCTGCCATTTATCTCCAGAAACCGCCGACTGGCGGCGAGGGACTGCTGCCTTGACAGGCTGCCGTCGCTCGTTGATGGCCTTGACGATCCTTTCTTGCGCACCTAGCTAATACCAGGAGGACGGTCCTTTGTTAAGTCTCTATGCGTCGTTGACTGTCAACAGGTGGAGCGGTCCGGGTGTGGTGGACGCTCACGACAATCTCGAACCCTCTGTACTCGTTTCACCGAGTACCCTCATTACTCCTCCAAATCTACAGTCTCCTCCCACGACCACGGTCCACACCGCCCTTGAATCGAGGTCACAGATCACCGCCGTCTCCCTTATATCAGTAATCTCTCCACCTCACAACCCCATCACAAGAACAGACACAACACACCTCCCACTGGCCCAAACCCACATCTTGACGGAAGCATTGAACTCTGCTGCCTACCTGAGTATATCGCATCATGGGTCTCGGCAGTACGTACGTTTCGTCCGCCTTGGACATCGCTCATGGACAGTCTTTCAGTCTGCCGCCTCCGGAGCCGTGCGGGCCACCCTGTCGGGCTTATCCCGCTCCCAGCTCAAGCTCAGAGCTCTGTCAGCCTTCCGCTCAAGCTCGAGGCTCCCCAGATCCTCCTGTCGCAGCGGCACAGATGCTCTGTCAGCCGCGAATTCAACTGCGTATACCCCACGGTATCCCGAGTCATTCGTGGTGCGACCACTCGATCGACACGGGCAACGCCGCTCCGCCACGGTCGCCTCGCCTACCGCAGGCACGAGTCAATGGACAAACTATATCCGGAAACAGGGTCAAGCCCCCGCCCTCGACGAGCGACGCATCACCCTGCCCAAGAGCCATTCGGCATTGGTACGATACCCTAATACCGAGGGCGAGTGGAGTCAAGATGGATCGCATTTCACTGTCAATGTGGGGCCGCGGATGTTTCCCACGATGACCTCGGGACAGCTGACGGGCTATACAGCGTACCAAGCCCGGTTGCTCGACGCGAAGACGAACTCGACGGAGAAGACGAAGAATCGGGATATCGCATGGACGGGGCTTGACACAGAGGCGGGAAAGCGGGTGGCACTGTATGGCCTTTGGCGGGGTTATCAGGACTATACGAACTCGTTGTCACAGAGATCGTATGGCTCTTCGGCGATGAGCCTCGCTCAGAGTGCGTACTCGAGCGGGTTCGACCCGAACGCCCCGATCAATCCGTACGATACCGACCCTCACCCTGAGCTTAATCCCGTCACCTTCAACACCAAGCCAACGGATTTATCAGCCCCCACGACGGAAGTCGCGCCTCGGAAAACTCAGACGGCGGAGGAAGAAGCCACGACCGAGGCGATGAAGAACCACAAGATTCAGGAAGAGCTCGCTCGTCGCGAGATGGCCTTACCGGAGTTCACCGCAGCGACGCTCACCGCGGGCAAGACCTACACCACGGCGGACGTTCGGTCCGCGTTGATGGACGCGGTGACGACTCTGAACAGCACGATAGCGACGGGCACGACTCGGGACCTGAATGATCTTCGCATGGGCACCGCGTCGATCAATCCATACAGTGAAAGCCAGGCGGACTTTGACGCGGCCAGAAAGAAGGTTGTGTTGGGTCTTAAAAAAGCCACGGTGGCTATTTCCGCTACGGCTGTGGACAGCGACGAGTCGGATGAGGCTTTCCGGTCGGCGCATAGCAAGGCAGCGGAGATGACCCGCGAGGCCGCGACTATCCTCGAGGAGCGTATACGATGGTACGTACCGGGATCCCTGTGGGAGGACAGCAGGTGTTGACGGCGTACAGGGTGTCGGACGGCCCGCGCAGGCCCAACGACACGGTCGAAACCATCACGCTCCGGGACACAGAAACAGCCGATAGCGAGTACAAGGATACTGCCACGAGAGGCCGGGGCACGAAGAAGGACTCCTCGGTGCGTACGGGGACCATGCTTGGTGACGACTCGGACACCTACAAGAGATGGCGCGAGCACTACGCTTCCAAATTGGCCAAGGCGAGCGGCAAGACCGGCGCACCTACGTCAGGGGCCTCGAGCAGCAGCAGCCACGCGCCGCCGTCAACGTCTGCTCCAAGCTCAGGAGCTGCTTCCACCGGCCGCGGCACGGCAGATACGGGTTCTGATGCCGAAACCGGCGCGGGGAATTCCAACGTCCAGACTACGGAGTCCGCCGCACGAGCCACGTCCGCTGACAACGCATCGGACTACTCTGTTGACTCGACTGACCCTTTCGCGGACTTCGACTCCTCGAATGTGACGGAGCAGACCTTAAACCCCTCAGCCGCGAACGTGACAGAGTCGACCGTACCGCCGTCCACTTCTTCTGCATCTGCGCCCCCGACCGAGTCCGCTCCCCCCACCACCGAGTCGAGCAGGCCCACGGGGAAGCCGAAGAAGTCAGCTAGGTTTGCCGAGTAGACAACCTGTCCGGGTGCATACTCCGAAGAGAGAGGCCATCTATGCAAATGCGCTTTCCCGCCGCTCATCTGAATCAGTCGCCACTCATTCTCTATGTTTCGCGCCGTGAATCGCTGCCAAATGCCCTCAGCGTCGAAGCGCACCCGATCTTCGGCGTTTCACCCCACGAGTGACGCATCGCAGGCGTCCGAGAAATGAGCCTGCCTGCTTGTATCGTGGACGACCTGACCTTCTGCATCATTCTGCATCCGAACGGATGTAATCGACCGAGATCTCCGGAGCCGGCGGGGACCTGCTCGGTCGATTAGCGCGTATCGAACTGACGTCATCTTAGCAAGCTATATCCTCCCCTCCCCCCGGGCTGCTATGATGCGCTGGGCTATCATAAGTAGGTCACATCGACCTGCATCTGCCCAGCATCCATCACTCACCCCACCCAGACCAACAGCAGACGGATCGCCCAGTGCGTGCACAGAATCAAGCTCAAAAGCTTACAACAAGTATGTCCCTCCTCGCTCCAGCCCGTTCACGCCTGACCGCATCGCTCCCCGTCCGATCCGCCCTCTCCACACCCTCATCCCGCCTCATCTCC
>JAHXHD010001158.1:0-41864 GCA_019857685.1 Papiliotrema terrestris | reverse complement strand
GGGGGAAGGGGGGAAAGAGGATCGGCCGGGGCGGATGCCTTTGATGGGCGTCTCACATCAGGGTGTGATGGGGGCTGTAACGCAATCAACTGGGCCATGGCGACGGCGGCCGAGCGAGTGTTTCACCTATCCACTCCCCTTAACCCGGGATCGTCAAGCACAGGTACACGACTATCGACTCACCTTGTGATCGTCGCTTGATGTGCCTTGTTGAGCGAAGCCGGCCGACTCCCGAGTCCCGCTTGTCGTATGCGCCGGCCCGATCAGATACGGTACGCGGTGGTTCCTGCGGACGTTACTTCTGTCCGAGCCAAGACCGGTGTTTCCTCGAGCCCCTGATCATCATCAGCATCCCTCCTCTCACGGATCACGGGGGGCAACGGCCGTAGTGACTCACAAGCTGCCGGTGTCGGGTGTCGGCCAACTTGGAGTGAGGAGCGCCTGATCGCCGCGAGCGCTGACAGAGGTACTGTGAGTTGATGTGGAGTGTGAAGACCTGCTCAGCTCGGTGAGAACGACTTGCATACCCAACATGCTTGGCGCCCATCTGTGTGCCCCCCAATTTGGCACGTCGCATCGCGAAGCAGCAAGTGCGTGTCGATTCGAGAACAATAGAAGAACCGCGCGTTTTGATCGTCGTGTTTCAGAGCACACGTGAAGCGAAATGTCCGCTTCGGGTAATAACCTGGGCGACCCATGGCCACATTTACGTGATGCCTGTACGTGATGTACGTGATGTAGCCATCGAGGTGGCATTTTATCGCACATGCTTTTCGACCATCGCCAAGCTCGAGACCCCTGCGAAAACTCCTCCGTACACGACCTTCTGTCAACACCCGCTGTAACGAGTCGACATGGAAAGGTGGGCTCGGCGTCACGGGTCCGAGTCATTGGGACACCCTCTTCGTAACCCATACATACTGCATCCATGGGAGCGTGTCTGATCAGCGCGGTCGATCACCTCGAGAGAGGGCAAGGCCATGCGGTTGACAAGGCGTAAGGAGACAGTAATCGAGCCCAGGCTTCCGACAGGTCTGGTCGGTCCAATCGCTCTTTTCAGAGCCCTTCGCATGCCGGATTCGGTCCGAGTCACCCTGAGCCAAGTTGCTGGCATCATGGCAAGTCCCAGCGATGACATCGACCAAATGAAACCCACCAGGTGCAAATCGGCTCAACGACAGTGACATGCTACTCTCAACGGGGTCACGTTCCACCAAAGGATGGTGAGCAAGGATGGCGCTCCAGGCCGGTGATTTGAGGGATCCGAGTAGGCCAAGAGTGATGATTGCGCGCTTCGGACATTTCAGTGGTAGCGAGAATATGCAAAGTAGCTGGGAGGCGCCTTCTGGGTTGTTGATACTATGGGCAAGCCAGAGTGTGGCATGCCGGAAGGCTCCGCTAGCCTAGCTGTGAACGAGGCCCTCTCTGACCGATGGTGCGCAACTCTTCGCAGCAACCGTCTGCTCCCGCCCCGTACTATCGAACACGGACCCGTATTCCAACTCTGTCAAACACCTTCGACGGCGACAACGGCGTTCCGTCCATCTCCTCGCCCCTACCGGACATGCTAGGGCTTCACTGAACCGCGATTGCGTGACGAGGGCCAAGCCGAGCTCAGAGCAGGGAGAGGGCATTTAGAGCGGCTACGAGTCCAGGTCCACGCAGTTGCGTGGTTTGGAAAGACGGAACGGCACGGTGTGCCGTGACTAGTCGTACCGCCCTCGCTTCCGCCGTCAACAGCCGGAACGTCGTTCACTTGACAGTCATCACGTTGCGTCTCCACATGTCCGACAGGTCATCAGCTCACGTCTCAATCTGACCTGTAATCGCCGTGGAACAATGGGCAACCTTTGTGCCTCGAGCTAGCTGATAGGCTGGACCGAGATCGACGGGAGTCACCAAGTCAGCTCTTCCTGTCAGCTGTCCGGCTGGCGAGAGAGGCGGTCGATTACGGCTGACATCATGGTGATCGCCTCAGCCTGAGTCACGGACTTGGTCAGCCCAGCTGCCGGTGTTAGTACTCCACCCTGAGGGGTCGGGCGACCGTCCCTGTTCTTGGAAGGCGCGTGCCTTGATCAGCGCTTCACGGGCTCATGCTTGAGCCTAGCAGGTGAGAAACGTGAGCATTACCTGAAACCAAGCACTCCATCCGCTCGGCGTAAGTCACATGGCAGCGGCAGTGTGCAGGCACTGCGGAGTAAGAACCCTGGCGGCACCCCGGGACACGCGGGGAAGACAAGGCGTGGGACAATCGCTTGCGACAACAGCAATAATTGACCCCGAGGTGAGTCACACGCGGTGAGTCACACGCGGAGAACACGGGGAGAGCGCAGAGAAATTGCAGGGCAGTCATGCAGGAGGAGCGTCCGAGAGGAGTGCGCAGGGTGATTAAGACCCGGACCGGTCGGATATCAGTACTACCGCCACAAAGCGACGCGCGTACACGCCCCCGAAATTGGGCCCTGAAGGTTCATGGGAAATTGAACATGTGAGGCACGATTCCTGCTCTTTGACCCTGAGGCTTCGTCAGACATCTCGGTGGAACGGATTACTTCTTGTGGGATAATTGTTAATGGGAGTCGACTTCTGCGCCTCAGGGAAGGACCGCTCAACTAGGATACGCCAACGATACGCTTCAACCGTGAGCAGGCTTTGACCCCAACGCTCCGATCCGTGCTAAACACTGGCTGCGAGCGTCGACTACCATTTAGGATATTCTATGATTCCGCGATGAAAAGTTAATCACCCCAGACGTGTTGTGGAGGTTCCGGAGGATTACAGACGACGCAGCCGAGGAAGGTGCTCTCCGTGGAGAAGAATCGGCCCGGACACGGAATTACGAAGTCAAAGGGATGAGAACACATCACGGGTCCCGATAATGACCCATGACGGGTACAGGAAAGCGTTGGCTGCGCCGTGGCCCTCACGTTCAAGTGGGTTGACGCGGCGAGACCGACGGAGCGAATCCGTCCCCTCAAGAGCTATCGTTCTATGCGGACCGAACGATGCATGCTCGTCATCAAACCAATGGGGCACAAACAACGTCTGAAAGGAATGCCGGAACGCTCACATGGCATCCGGCCAGGCCTAGAAAAAGCCGAGGGCCGGGGGTATCGCTGCGCGGGAATACGTGTACTGACGAGTGTGACTCTGGCCCCAACAAAACCCTGAAAGGAACGGCGAAGCGACCCTTTGCTGGCGGTCGAGGCCAGAGGCAAAGGAGGGGTCATCATGCCGTTCTTGCCGTCTATTCAAACCCTGTTGACGTCACAGCGGGATAGGGTGATTCCAGTAAAGACCCATTTTGATAGACTCGTTCCTGCTCCAACCGTCGCGCGCCCTGTGATTCCAGCGAGTCCGCAATCCCTCAAGAACAGACGGGCCCAAACGCGGCTAGCATGCTACATCTTCCCATCCCCTTCCCTCGCCACAAAAAGAAGCTCATCCCCTGGCCAGTGCTTCAGTGAACCTTTCTGACCTTGTTAGAATTCATCATCATTACATCTACGTACCTCATCATACATTGCATAGTAGTCACCACCGCCACGGCCACTCGTCACCACTCCGCTAGCAGCACTCATCATGTCCTTGGCCGCAGCGACTGAGCACCTGGACATGAAGGGGAAGCAGCCTCAACATGAGCCGATCACTCCACACCACAGTGTTTCTCCGGGCGACGTTGACATCCGTCATCGCGAGTACCACCAGCGCATGGTCGAGCATGTCCGGAACAATGCCCTCGACAGCCTGAACAACAACCCATTCCACCCTCCGGTGATGAGTCCCTCCGCCTACTCTCATCATCAAGGAGCGCACGCGCACACACATCCTCATGTGACCGGCAACCAAGACATTCCGCGAATGCGCGCTCCCAACCAAAGGTCGGATACAGAGTCCACTGTCACTTCCACCTCCCTTCCCTCGCCGGGCCCGGTATTCGGTACAGCCGATTTGGCCCAGATCGCTTTCGACCCCTACGGTTCCCGTTCACACTCCGACTCGACGAGCGCGACCCATTACGGCGACCACCCCGTGTCCATGGACAAATTCGACCCGCTCCTCGGAGCGTCGATGCCTTTCGTCATGGGTAACAACCCAGCCTATCCTCAAATGCTCGATACGTCAGTATTCCCCAACGGGACCGATCAGATGTACACCCCCGCCACCCATGTTTCTCCACTCATGTTTGGAGGCATGACCGGCAAAACGCCCCGGGCGGACGTCACCCTTGGTCTCGGTCTCGGTGAGTTGCGAATGTACCACCACTTCGGACCTCCAGCGCTGACCATGGAGACTTGCCTGTCAGCGATGGCCAGTTGTCGTACTCGGCCTTTGACCCCATGACTTACCCGTATGGCGTTCCCGCCTCGGGCGCGTTTGGTTACACTGGCCTGTACGCCCCGCCGCCCATCGCGAGACCGTCCAGGCTTCCCAGTGAGGGGTCTTCCATCAACCCGGGTTATCTCTACGCCCCGCCGCCAATGACAGCGAGCTCAAGCCCTGGGAGTCGACTCAGCCTCGACGACCCTGGTTCCGGAGGTCGCCAGGATGTGGTTAGTCTCCCATCCTCGCCTTTGTAGTATCGTTTCAATGCTGATTGTTTGCAGATGGAATTCCCGGCATCCCCTTTACACTCGGTCTCGCCCTCGCCTTCGCCTATCGAGGCGGTACCCAGAGGCGGGGGTCTCCGCCGCTGCTCCGATTCCGTCGTACCCGATAGTTCTACCGGCAGAGGTAAACGTGGCCACAAACGCAAGATGACCTGGACATCCGGCATGGCCAACGAGGGTCCCAACGTGTCGCAGGCGCAGAAAGAGGCAGAGTTGCGTGAACTTGAGAGACTCGAACAAGGCGGCGCGGCCACCCGGCGCGAGAGGAGGCGATTGCAAAACCGGCTTGCGCAACGCGCATTCCGCGCGAGGTCAAAGCTGCAAAACAATGCGGTTCGTCCGGTCCGAACGTCAATGCATGACGGGATGGCTAACAGCTAGGCAGCCACGCACCTGACCGACCTCGAAGAGCTGGCCGATGTACAGGCCGAACAACTCCACCACCTACAAGAAGCGATGGACAAACTGCAGGCGGAAAATATGCAGCTGAGGGCGGAACGTTGGAACCAGGCCAAGAAGGCTTGCACGCCCTCGCGTTCCGGTCCGAATTCTCACGCATACGGCTCGCAATCGACTGGAATCAAGAAGTGATCGTAGATCGGTTTCCTTCTCCGACTCCCACACTAGACGCCACGATTCATCATTCACATCTATCACCTGTCCTGCTGATCCTTCGCACAACTCGCTCTCTTTTCCCCGGCTGTATCAATAGCGCGCATCGGTTCCGGCCATGTGCTTTTTCGATTTTGTTCTCCCCACCGACTTGCCGCCATGTATTTCGATCCGCTCCTTTCCCGCCGAGTCTGTTTCGAAAGCGGATGGGACACTTCGGACCACCTCCACGCTCCTGTGGACTCCAATCATGATCTCCGAGCATTGTGTATACACTACCTTATAACGCGTCCGTCTACTGTATCTGATTGCATTCAGCATGCCGCATGTATCTTGTCATGATCTCTGCACAGTGACCTAGCTCAGAGGTGTTGCACCCGCGGAAGGCCCCCGGGTGGAGTGAGCGCACCGCGATGCGATCGGTGCGGATGTGAGACCAAAGGGTCTCGATAGCCACAATGCCGCCCATGCGGGCTGAGGCTGAGCACTGCGCGTGTGTTGATCACGCTCGAGCCCCAGCCAGCTCGACTTTGCATGCCGGGCCCTGCCCACGTACCACGTGCCAATTCGCCTCAAGCCTCCACATTGCACTTGCATGCAAGACAAGGTGCTCGGAGGCCTCGAGGCGGGCGGGAAACTGGTGCTTGGAATTGAAGGACGGTTTGATGCCGTACTGTGAACGAGGCGCGCGCGTCGCGGGCGTGGGGAAGGGATGGTTTCATTGTTGATGCCGGGAAAAAAGTGTGGTACGATGACACGATCAACCATCCTCATTGGTTCATAGAGCGCACCCCCTTCTCATACTTGTACACCGTTCAACGCCACGCTACGACTACGGACATAGACGCTGACTAGACTAGACTCGACGCGACGACTAGCGACAGACGCAGACGCATAGCGATCCTCAACCAACCACAATGACCGCGGTCCCATTCCCGCACGTCCCCTTCCTGCCCGACTGGGTCAACGAGCTGCCCCTGCCCGCGCTGGTCTTTGCCCTCTGGGTCATCGTCCCCGCCACCGTCATCGGGCTGAACGTCCTCCAGCAGCTGGTACGCGAATGCCATGGCTTGAAGCGTCGTTGCGCATGTGTGCTGATAGCAGTACCTGCCCAAGGACAAATCCCTTCCCCCGGTCGTCTTCCATTACATCCCCTGGTTCGGCTCGGCGGCGTACTACGGCGCGGACCCCTACAAGTTCTTGTTCGAGTGCAGGGCCAAGGTGAGGCTGGCGCGCACATGCTTGGATGCGCGTGTGTTGACGGCAGTACGGCGATGTCTTCACGTTCATTCTCCTTGGTCGACGCATGACGGTCGCGCTTGGTCCAAAGGGCAACAACTTGTCTCTGGGAGGAAAGGTCTCGCAGGTGTCTGCAGAGGATGCCTACACTGTGAGTGAGGGGGGTGCAGCAGCGATCGTTCGGGTCCGTTGACGGGCAGCACCTGACCACGCCGGTGTTTGGCAAAGGCGTCGTGTACGACTGCCCCAACGAGATGCTCATGCAGCAGAAGAAGTTTGTCAGTGTCCACATCCCATGCAGTATCGGATCTTGTGCTGACCCGCAGATCAAGCATGGCCTGTCCACCGAGGCGCTCCAGTCCTACGCGACGCTCATGTACTCTGAGACGCAAGACTTCTTCGAGCACGAACTGCACTTCTCCCCGTCGTCCCCCGGCCCCAAGACGTTCGAGGCTTTAAAGATCATGGCCGAGTTGATCATCCTCACCGCCGGTCGATCGCTCCAGGGCAAAGAGATCCGAGACGCCATGACGGCCAAGTTCGCGCGAGACATGGAGGACCTCGACGGAGGCTTCACCCCGCTCAACTTCATGTTCCCCAACTTGCCGCTTCCGAGCTACCGACGACGGGACAGGGCGCAAAAGGCCATGAGTGACTTCTACCTGGACATCATGAGGAAGAGGAACTCGGGCGAGTCCGAGGTGAGTCGCGGGTGGAAGACCGGGCGGTAGCTGACGCGGACACAGGTTGACGAGATGGACATGATCCAGGCGCTGCAGGGCAAGGAGTACAAGGATGGAACGCCATTGACGGAGCGGGACATTGCGCACATGATGATTGCTATTCTGATGGCCGGGCAGCACACCTCATCGGCCACTTCGTCTTGGTCCATCCTGCACATCGCCGACCGACCTGACATCGCGTACGTCGAATGCGGCTGCTTGTGGGTATCACCGCTGACGACAGGGACCTGCTGTACAAGGAGCAAGTTGAGAAGTTTGGCAACCCGGACGGCACCTTCCGACCCATCTCGTACGAGGATACCAAGGAGATGCCCGTCATGGACTCGATCATCCGGGAGACCCTCCGAATGGTGAGCGCAACCCCCCTCCTGGCCTTGTGTCCCCACTCATATTAAGCACGCCCCGATCCACTCGATCTACCGCAAGGTTCTCTCGCCCATCACTGTCCCGCCCTCCCTCGCCTCCCCGTCTGAGTCGACCCCGTACGTCATCCCCGAGGGCTACTTCATCGTCGCCGCGCCCGGCGTGTCCGCCATGGACCCGCTCGTGTGGCCCGAGGCCAAGACGTGGAACCCGCTTAGGTGGAACGACAAGGACGGCGTCGCCCAGACGGCCTTGAACCAGTACACCGGCGGAGGCGAGCAGGTCGACTACGGTTTCGGACAGATCAGCAAGGGAACCGAGTCGCCATACATGCCCTTCGGCGCCGGTCGACACAGGTGTGTCGGCGAGTCGTTTGCGTACCTCCAACTGTCGATCATCATCTCGTACATCATCCGCAACTACACGCTGAAGTTGGATAACCCGACCTTCCCGGACCCGAACTACAGGGTGAGTCTGCGGAACTGAAATGTGGACCAAGGCGCTGACGGACAGACGATGATCGTTCTCCCGCTCAAGGGCATGGTCACGTTCACGCGTCGAGACACCAAGGCTTGAGCAGTGCGGGTCGTATAGAGAGTAGATCAGGCCCGTATCGGCCGGCTAGAAGGACATTAAACACGAGAGGCGACGAGGATGCATGTGTACCTTGTGCCATGCATTTGGGGCCGTGATGATCGGGTTTCCGACGGATCGATGCATGAGAGGTGGCGCGGACGCGAGCTGCATCGTGCTCGTAAGATCATCATTCATGGCTTCTTGCGGCCATCCCTCGACCGCCCACCCGCACCCATTTCGATAGCGCGATGGCAGTTGGGATACCGCCTCTGCCCAGGACCAGGCCGCTACACCTGTGTGATCGGGGCTAACCACACGCGAGGCAATCAGCCCTCTCGGGCCTCATGTCGCGGCGACAAGATGCCAATGGTGCGCACGACCCACCGAGCTTTGGCGAGTGTCGTGCACTCGTAGCTTGTTCCAATGGCCGCTCGGCGTCTTGGGCATAAGGCTTCATGATACGCGTTGAGTTGTCGGCGTTGCGTTGTAGGTCCACTCGTAAGGATCGGCCATGATGATTGCACAGTCAAGTGGTCATGCCGGCACATATGACATGCATAGGCGTGCATTCGTACTGGCACCACATAATCGCCCAGGGGAATAATACGCGTACGAACCCACAACCCCTTCATACCTCGATGCCCAGGAATCTCCTTCTGACCGCTCCTCCTCGGTACGTCGCTTCCATGGTTGTCCAACCTTTATGCGTTAAATGTACAACTTGTTGCCCCTCTCGATTATTGTTCCATGCCCTCATGAATTTAGCCCTCGACCTTGACCTCGTATTCGTACGCGTGAGCCCTGCCATGGTGCGCCAGGTCCTGCCATCAGACACGAATCACGAGGGACGGGACAGACTGGGGGGAAACAGGGAGGGGCAGACGAGAAAGTGAACAACACCCACCTCGAGCCTGTCAAACGCCAGGTCGCACTGCGTTTGGTCATTTCGCCAATGACACCTCAGCGCCTCGCCCTCCACCAGGCTCTCGACCTCTCCCTCCGCCACCTGCTCCTCGTCCACTTGTCCACCTCTGAGTGGCACCGGCGCAGGCAGCGATCTGAAGACGTCATCTCCGCCCGCTTCCGCGGTTTGCGAGCCAAGCTGCGAGCTCGTGAAGCCCCCGATGGTCTCGCGTGTGCCGTATCCCACTCCACTCGATCCTCCCCCGGGGCGATCATCATCGGTGATGTCGTCCTCCGCGTCACCCTCCGTATAATCGCTTTCGCCCTCGTCATCGTCAAACACGCCCATCTGCTTGCCCCGCAGCGCGGCCACCTGGTCCGCCAGCTCCTCGTTTCGTTCCTGTAGCGCGGCATAGCGGTCCTGCCATGCCGACTCGTGCTCGCGCAGCTGCTCGTTCTCGGTACGGTACTTGTCGTACAGCGCAGCTTTGCGCCTGACCGCATCGTCGGTGCGTCGAGACTGTTCCAGCAGGATGGCATTCGTCGCGCGCAGCTTGACCGCCTCGGCCTCGCGCTTGGCGTGAATCGCCTCGTAGTGCATGTTCCGCTGCTTCAGACCCAGCTTCAATTGCGATCGAAGCTTCTCCACCTCGTCCTCGAGCTCGCGAGCTTGGCGGACCGACTCGACCGCGGAGTTGGACGCTTGCTGGTACTGCTGTCGGAAGAAGTCATTCTCGTCCGATAGGGTCTTGACCTTGCGAGTCAGAGCGTCCTTCTCCGCTTGCGCCGCGGCAAGCTCGGCTTGCAAAGACTCAATAGCGGCGGTATCGGCCGGTGGCATACCATTCTCTAGCCGAGCAATCTGCGCCCGAGCCGCAAGGAGCTCCCTTTCCGCCTGTTCGAACCGGGTAGTCGCTTCGTCCATCTGTGCAATGAGGAATTCGTTCCCCCGTTTCAGCTCGTGCGTTTCGGCCGATGGCTCGGAGCCGCGTTTTCCCGCGGCTATCAAGCTGGAAGACAGCGTGGCGACTGTCGACTCGAGCTCGACGATCTTGGCGTCTTTCTCGGCAATGAGGGCGGGTTCCACTATGCGTATAGGAGGTGAAGGCGGAACTGCTTTCGTTTGCGCCTCGGCCAACTCCTCCCGTAGCTGCTGGATCAGGGTGTCCCTTCCCTCGAGGACTCTCGGATCGACAGCGGGGACCGGTAGGGGAATGAGCGCAAGCTGCTCTTGCAGTTTCGCGATCACCGCCTCGAGCTCTGCGATCTTAATGTCCCTCACGAGCACCGAGCCCTCGAGATCCGCGGAAGCGGCAATTGGACGTTTCTTGGCTGGTGGCTGGGCATCAGCAATGCTCCCTTACAGCCGACGGATGACACTCACGGAAGCCAGCTCCGCCGGATCGTTGTTGAATCCCGCGGGCATTGGCGCAACCTCACCCTCGGCAGCAGCAGCCTCTTCCTCGTCACTGTCCGGCGACGTCATCCAGATCTCGCCGTCTATCACCTTCGGAACGAGCTTGGTGCTCCGATTAGGCTGCGATGCTGTGTTCGCGGTCGAATCGCTGATCCGCGGCCGCTGCGCACGCTGGTGGGCAGCCGAGCTCGATTCAGCATGGGACGGGGAAGAAAAGTCGACGATGGGGTCAGCTTGGGAGATGGGTACCGACTTGTCGGTATCGGTCGTCTGCGTCTCGGGCTCGTTCTGACGGACAAGAGCAGGGGCACGTTGCAGAACGGGATCGACTCGATTTCGTCGTGTTATGACGATGTTTGGCGATATGACTCCCTCGAGAAGCGTGTGCGGGCGCTGCGAGGGTGGTGCAGTCGGCGAGCTGCTTGCGTCCTTTGATTGAGGGGTGTACGCGTTGGACGGCCGATCCGTACCCTGACGAAGCGCTTCGCTTGATTGATCAGGAAGCGGCGATTGCAGACCGTTGCGCTCCACCGTGCTTCGTCTCGTGTCTGCCGGGACCGCCGGGCTAAATCCATCCGCGCGTGCATTTGTCGGCGCCTTTGCATTACTTCGCTCGTCCTCTGGCGTTATCTCCCGAGGTGCAACAGGCGACTTGCTCGGCGCGGCAGAGTCTTCGCTCCCCACAGCTTTCCGCCCGGTGATGCTGGTGGACCGCGCTGCGCGGGTAGCAGCTACAGCTTCAACCGATCGCGATTTTGAGGCCCGAATCGCACCGCGCGCAGTTTCCGCACGAGGAGACGAACTGGGTGGATGAAAGCTGTCATTTTGGTCCTCCTCGCTGTCGCGTGTCTCGAACGAAGTGTCTTCGAATGCAGCCCTCCGAGACCGCACGGACGACTTGGCGGCGGGTCGCTTCTGCTCAGTCGGCGAAACGGTTGCTGCCGTCCTCGCGTCTCGCTTCGGCGCTCGTGACGTCCCCCTCTTGATGGCAGAAGAGGCGCTTGAAACGACGGATACCTGTCTGCCTGCTATCATCGTGAGCCAGATTCAACCGTACACAATTTGCGCGCTCACCCTCCCTTCGAGTCTTCTTCGGGCTCTCGTTGGACCGAGCGCTTTCCGCCGTCCTCTTCCTCTTTCGTACCTGGCCCTCTTTGGCCGCCCTTGCTTTCGCAGCTCCCGCAGTGTGAGCCGCCTTCCTCCTCTGATCCTCTTCCCTCCTGAACTTCCCAACGAGCAACGGATCCCGCTTCTTCTTCGCCTTCCACTCGTCGATCAGATTTTGAGTCACGCCATTCTTATCCTCCCAGCTGTGTGCCCATGGCTCGCCGGTATGAGGGTCCACACCCGCCCACTTCAGGAGGAACTTCTTTTTGCCTGGGTCCTCGTCAAGGATCGCCTCGGCTTCCCACATGGTTTCGTCATCGTCATCCCGGGGTAAGAATTGAGTCTCTTGGGGAGACTCTTTCGACGGAGAGCCACTCGACGAGGCCGCCTGCCGCTTTTTTTTGGCCGGCATTGATCCTGTGTCGTCGAGGCAACGTGTGGGGAGATGACGAAAGATGAGCGTCTAAAATGAACGGCCGGTACCCACAAACAGATGGCGTGTGGGGTGAGCCTGACATCTATCCATCTTTGGATTGTCAGGAAGAAAATGTTTCGGACATCAGGCACCATCTCCGTGTCGTCATGGGCGAGGTTGATGCATGAGCAGCTGGTCATGATGTTGCCTCGGAATGGGTTGGGCACTACCTTCGTTGCGGGCACGGTATACACGATTCAACACGACCTGACATGCCTTCCTCCTCGTAGCATTCAAGCACCGACTTGAGACGATGAACTTTTCCCGCTTCCCACGAAGCACGATGTTCGACTTTCGCCGCGACCCAGCACCTGCCTCGTCCGCCTCGACGCCTGGGGCGGGCACCGCTACATCTCCGCCCAAGTTGAATCAGGCAGTTCCGCCGGGTCAGCAGCAAGGTACCGCAGGAGCAGGAGGGGGCGCAGGCTTGGGACCAGCCGCCGGTAGACCTCACGCGAACGCTGTCTCCGGGCCACAGGCGCACCTTTCCCGACCGCGAACGGGCGGCGGCAGCGTGCCTTCGAGAAATGGCGAGTTGGGGCAGCAACAAGCTCCAGGTGAGGGGCTCGGCAATGGATCAAACCAGGACAGCATCACCCTTGGCCAGCTCAAGGCACACACAGCCGCCATGAAGAGCAAAGAGAAGGTGCGCGGGCCGTCATTGATCGCGAATGGGCATTGACGTCCAGACGATCCAGTACGACTACCGATATGACGACACGGACACGCTTATGAACGAGTTGGAGGAGTTTTACCCATATGTCGAGGTCCCGCTGCTGGCGGAGGGACCGAAGCGGTTCAAGCAGGTCTTTTCAGGAGGTGAGATGGCCGTGACTGGGGACGGGAGAATGGGCTGATGGAGCAGAATGGACAGCGTCAAATGCGACGAAACGGAGGGGTTTCGTCGAGGAGCAGCTCGAATACCTCGAGTCGCCTAGAGCTGAGAAGAGGCGGTCAGCTCAGCAGACCTTGATGTACCTGTTGCAAGGTGCGGCGTCAGGCGCCGGAACTGTCGCGGCAACTGACAACAGGTTGCTTCGGCGAAACGACCAGCCCAGAGATGCAGCTCCACTGGGTGATCGAGAATGCTAAGACGGTCCGGGCGGTGGATGGCGTCGGGACGCTCGTGATAGCGCTCAAGGACGCTTCTAAGCGGTACCACCTGACGTGGTGCGTGCAACATATTCTTCCATGCGGTGTCGACGTTGACCGTAGCGATGCGGCTGGCGAGAAGCCACCGTCATCGACCTCGGCAACCGCGAATGCGCCAGGCCATGCTCCACAGGATATGTATGACGAGCGCAGCGCCGAGCTCATGGACGTTCTTGCGATGCTGTACTTTGTTGTCGAGGTCTTCCGAACCGATGACACATTCGGCGATGAGCTAAGTGAGTACGACTGATGGCTCAGCGGGTAGTCGCTGATTGCAGTGGCCATCACACCCCCTTTACCCATCATGCTGTTCCAAATGGTTGCTGGCATGAAGGACCGACTTCCTCGAGGATTTCCGATCAAGAAGTTCTTGCTGCTCGTATGGAAGGTTCTGCTTGCCTGTTTGGGTGGGATGAAGGAGGTGACGACGGCCAAAACCTTGGCTCGGGAAGAGGCGGGTCTACCGACCATGCACAAGGGTACGTGCCCACACGACACCGTGCGCGCTGACCTTCCAGACTTCACCAAGTCCTCCCCTACCGATATCGCAATTTGGCGACGGGACACATCGGTCAAATACCCCACATTCGCGCCCCCACCCTCAACCTCGATACCCTCCGTGCCCAATGACAAGCTTGCCGAGGTGCGGCTCCCCATCCCCGCTCGACCGAATTATCATTCAACCGAGCTTCCTCCTCCTTCGCCCAGGACCGCGCAAAAGGTTACTTCAGCGCCTTTGCCCGGCACCCCTGCACCTTCACCTCCACCTTCGCCAATGCAGAAGCCGAAGAAGCAGCAATTTCAGACCGACCCGAACCGCCCATTCGTCTTCCCGTATACTCGCATACCGGGTCACGGGTCCGGCTCAGGCGCACCGCAAAGTCTTGTTCCATTCGCGATCGCCGAAGCGGACAGGTTGTACCACGAACATGCCTACGTGTCTCTGTCGCTGTACCAGGTATGGGAGACGCGGGAGGAATGCTTGAAGGAGGAGAGGGGGCTGGGTCGGACTGGCTTAATTGGCTTCGAGCCGAGCATGTTTGACGACGACGAGGAAGAGGAGATTGGCCAGTGGGAGAAGCGGCAATGGGACTATGAGATGCAAGAGATGGAGTGCGAGGCGGGGGGCGATAAAGCCGGAGCGAAGATCGCGCGCGACCGAAAGATCACAGCGAAGCGACTCCATCGGGTCGAGCTGCTCTACGTGAGCTCGGCTTGTTCTTGGGTGCGACCGGGGCCTGACGCCAGAAACACACGATATCATCGTTGCAGTCTTGCATTGTGGTGCTGCTGAAGCTATTACTAGCTACAGTCACGAACTCGGCAGCGGCAGCGGCAGTCAACTACCCTCAGCAGAGCTTGTCACCTACCTCGGAGAATCCACGTACGTGATCGCCTCTGTGTTTCGGTCGTTGAGCTGATACAAACAGCTACGGGCCAGCAGGGCGAAGCGGAGCAGGCTCCTCCGCTGTCGCCCGAGGAGATTGATATCAAACGACACCAGGAGATCACCTCGAAAGCCGTTTCGGCGATCCTCATTCTCCTACTTAAATGGTTCAAGACATCTCGTAAGTGGAGTAGCCTATCAGCAAAAGGTCGCAGGCTCACCGCAGATGCTCTCAAGGGTCACTACTTTGGACAACTCTTGTTCGACTCGAACTGCCTTTTGCTTGTGCTCAAGATGTTCGGCTTGTCAGACACGGTCAGCGTCGTGCAAGCAAAGAACGACATTGAGGATCTGAAGTGAGCCCCGCGACGCGACCCAATCTCCTGAGCCTGATCGCAGTTTCTTCCGATATTGCTATCTGAATTGCTCGCGTTCGTCTCCCACGCCAGAAGACGATTTCCCTCGACCTGGGTCGCCCGCACACCGGACGACTATGGACGGCGACCAGGAGGTGGAGATTGTGTCGCGCTATTCGTGGCGCAACTTCTTCTCGACGATCAACTTCTTGAAGATCTTACAGAAGATGACCAAGCATCGCACCCATCGGACGTTCATGTTGACGCAGTACAAGTCATCGGTGCGTGTGGCTCCAATGGGATGACAACGGCCCTAACGAACAGACGATACTGAAGCGGATGCTCAAGGTCAATCAGCCGATGATGCAATTGCAGGTGTTGAAGTTGATCAAGAGCCAGATGCCGCATTGCGGGCGCAAATGGCGGCAGGGTGGGTCTTCATCGGAGTATCGGATGAAGGTGGGCTGACGACAGTGTTGGGCAACATGAAGGTGATCACTGCGATTTACCTCAATTGCCGGCCAGATTTGCGGGACGAGTGGCTGTGCGGAACAGACCAGGAGGTCGAACCGGATGACGCATACGTGAGCTGACGGGCGTCCAGTATCCGTGAAGCACAGCAGCTGATCGGTAGCCGCAAGAGCTTGCATTGCGCTCCCTCATACAATTCTATAACAAACGCCACTACTCGAGCTTCTTGGCCCCGCCTCCGCAACTGGACATCGGGCACAAGCGGACCATGTCGACGACAGGAGTCACATTGGACGACCCGGTGACCCATCATCGAGCAGTCTCGACCAGCGAGCACGATGTCTTCCCGCCGAGACGGACGGGCGTGGACCAGATGCCGTACAATCCGGACGGGATGATCGAGTTCTGGCTGCACGAGTACGAGGATGTCTTGAGCGAGGTCTTTGGGGATCCGGACGTGCATGTCCCGTATACTGAGACGCATGCCGAGGACGACGAAGTCGCAGACGATGGTGGCGAGGACCGCATGACCTCGGGTCACATGGCTTTGGATGACATCGCCGCATGGAGGCGCTTGGGTGAGATCATGCGGGGCGGAAGGGAGGAAGAGGAGATCAGCGACTCGGAGAGCGTGGCAAGTATAGGAGAGCTGGGTGACGAGGCGAGGATGGACGGCGGGGCAGAGATCGATACCCGAGAGGGACACCAGGGCGAGAATACGTGGGAAGTGAGTCATCCGCGGGAGCGTTGGCCACGGTTCCTGCGCCGGCTTGAGTCCAGCTGACTTTGCAGCACATGAGCCCAAAGACACTGTCGCTCTTGCCCAAGTCACCGGCTGAAAGACGCCGCTCAAGCTCGTCCGGCTCGCCCTTGCGACCGATCATACCGAGAAACATCAGTACCGAGCTGGACCAACTGCAGCTCAACGATCCGTTCTTGGATGAAGAGGAAGTGGATCTGAGAGGGCCGATGCCGATTGAACGAGAGACAGCGGACGAGAGGGAGAGAGGCGGAGGCGCGGTCGACGAGGTCGAGTATGCGTATGGCGAGTAAGAGACCGGCGCGGGAACCAGGTCGAGTGGCCGCTTGCGGACGCTGGAGAGGAGGCAGGGTGTGATGACCCCTACACCTTCAGGTACTGTGGGGGCTTCCTTATGGGCAGTGATCGAACGCCAAACCAAGTTTCAGCCGAGCGGGATGACAATGCACCCTTCACCCGTGCTTCCAGCTTGAATCGCACACGTCCAGCTTCATCCGGCTATTTCCGGCCCGATGGCTCTGGAGAGCTAGAAATGGAACGAGAAGAGAGGACGACGGTCCGGGCACGGGGAATGGAATAAAGTCGAGCACTCGCGCCGGCATCTCGGTGTCTGAACGTGCAGCCACCAGATGATCCCCGAGCCATCTGCGAGATGTGTCGATCGTCCAGGTTGCGCGATCGCGTGGGCCACAGCCACTTGTCGTGCCATAACCTGTGCCGTAACGCGGATCACACGATCATCAAGGTACTCTACATCGAGCATCCATTGAGACGCTGATACAGTTCTCGTAATTGAACCACATGGCCGGGGTTCCCAGGAGCGATGCAGGGACGTGAGATTCAGGATGAGCGGGACAGGGTTCGCAGCAGTTAACCTGAGGTAGCAAATTGTTCCCGCCCTTCCTCGTGGGCTGGTTTAGCGCGTTTCCAGCTCAACTTTGTTGTCTGTCTGGGTCGATCGGTCCCGCAGTCTCTCCCGCGCGACTTCCTTACGAAACGGGCAAGACATCCCAAAGGATGCAAAAGATTCGGCAAGGTATCCATCCACGTGCTGCGCCGCTTGGGTCTGGCATTGAGATGTTCAAAAGAGCCGTTGTTGACGTGCGCAATGTCAGTGTACGCTAGAGTCAGGGCACTAAGCACTTGGCGACGCGCGCCGTCGCGAGACTGCCTCGGGACAGGACTTGTCGTGCTAAGGCGCCCAAGGATAGGACGCCACAAGGCTGGCACGGGGTCGATGGGTGATCGCCGGGCAGCTGGCTCGCTGCCATGGGGGTGGCTCAACATAGCACGAGCGTTGCTTGCTTCTCACGCTCGGACTTTTCCGCCGCAGCTCGCCCTTGCCCTTCGGAGCTTGTCTGCCACGTCGCACTCCTGTCACCGACCAGGCCGATCACCCTCTTCGGACACACATCACCGCCGCGCGCGGGAACGACGCTGATGCAGACGCCACGCCATGCACAGTGCGGGAAGGCGCACGGAGCGGACCACATATTGCTCAGGGCGTCAGCCACCGGTTCTCTTGTTCAGGGAGGGATCCTGCTGGAATCGGCGAAAGCAGGCTAGGGTCAACGTGGACAATGACGCGAGGTGAGTGTGGCGGTGGCGGCGGGCGAGACATCGGTTGATCCCCCTGATCTTCGCTCTCCCGTTTTCTGCCCTTCCCGCGCGCCTGGCGTCTGGGCACCGTTCAAATCCGAAGTTCCCCAGGACTCAGGTCGTGGCGGACTTCCTGATTGCCCAGAAACTTTAACCCTGAGACCGGCGATAGAGGTGGGCATGAGTCACCCTGACGAGGAAGCAATCAAGTTCGCCAGCAGGATACAACTCTCCTTTTCCCTGCGTGGCCCAGCGGCCTGGCATGCGCCGCTGAGGCAAATAAGGCGGACAATGGGAGTCCACAAACCCCAGATGACGCTGGGTGATCTATGGGATGGTTCGGCGGGCAGACAGGGTGAGACACAGGACATGCTCACGGAAAGACCGGATGCATGCATGCGGGTGACATCGCGGCAGGCCGGGCGCCAGGAACTTTCGGTGTCGACCGAGTTCTCACACGCCGACCACGTTGCGAGTTCCCCCCTGCACCTCGACGTGTTCAATTTGGCCACGCAGGGCTTAGGCCACAAGAACCGGTCCCGCATTCCCGCGCCCTTGCCTTCTTTGTGCCCTCGACCTGGCATTCACATTTCGACCGCGTCTTCCAAGTCTGGCTGGTGTTGTCAGTCGTTATTGCGATCCGTAGTTGTTCGACTGGGTGCGGGAATCCAGCGGAAAATAGCAGGAGACAACCGTTAACGTAACTCGATCGACAACAAACGGCAGCGGAGCGTAGCGGGGCGCAATCGTTACGGCAAGGCCACGGGCAGAGGATCTGCAGAGTTGGTCGGCAAAAAACGAGGCGTCGCACGGCCTGACTACGCAAGTGCGACCCTTCTTCTGCCCCTCCCCCCCGGGTGACAGACCTCCGGACATTCTGCGTGTACCCACCTGACCCCAACCGACTCTCCCGCCAGTCGATCCCTTTTGCATACGTTCACGGTTGTGTCGAGGATACACACATCGCTCGTGTTAAAAACAACCATATTTCGACCCTTTCTTTACCCATCATTGTCGTCGACGACCGTTCTAACACATACACGACCCGAACGGCGCATTGCGAAGACGAGGGACCGGACGGCGCACGAGCACGCACGGCCGCTGGCATTGTCCCGTGCAGAATAGAAGGATACGCCGGCCAATCCCCGTCCCCCGCCGCCGATCACGGATCGTCCATCATTATTCATCACGCATCCCGTCTCATCACATCAAAACGCACCGTCTCGACAGCCTCGCGCTCGCGTGAGCTTGACGACATCCGTCTGAGCCGGTCAAAAACGGGAGAACATCTTATCACACGGTGAGTCCCCGAACATGATCTTCCGAGACCCCCGTTCCGCCTTGGCCCCGACTGTCGGGCGGGACTGGTTGCGATATCGGTGATCTCGCGCGTTGTCACGTTTCAGCACACCCTGGCAAGCTCCGGAGTCCGGACCAAGGCGTTCACTCTTCCCATGCCCCCTTGTGTCTCATGTGATCCCGGGCGGCGCCTCGTGTCGGGCGTGGGGCTGAGAGTGGGAGGGATTCGCGGGCAGGAGGAAGACTCACCCCTTGTGATGGCCCTGGTTGCTTGTGTCCATGCTGCCAGGGTCCTTTGTGTGGTGGCTGCAACAACCTGTATCCTGAGAGACAATCCGCTGATCACCGATCGTCTTGTCATCCATCACATCAATACCCACAACCCCTCCTATCCTCCGCCTCCCCCTTCTGGTGATCGACAATCCACCCACACCCACGACGTCCTTTCGCTTGTCCATTCCATTGCCGACGACTTGACCCCGTACGACCCGAAATTGACGCCGACCTGCGCCGACACATCATCCCTGGCTGATCTGATCATCATAACGAACCTTCTGGTTGCAACGCCTACTCGTTGATCACTCGGCTTTCGCGACGCCCCCGCGCATCTCGCCGCGACCGCGCACGTCACGCCTACGGCATACCCGGGAACTGATCACCATCCGCCCTGCTTCGTACGCCCATACACGGCACCGCCTTACCCTTCGGTGTCCGCGCCGCCTTGTCGATCTCGTCCTGTCGATCCGGTATATAACCCCGCAACCTGTCTCTTTGAGCCGCCGTCCTCTTTCCCCATCTCACCCCTTGCACTGTATACAATGGCTTTCCAATACCCGCCTTCGCCGCTCACGCACGCCTACTCCTCACCCTTCCTATCCCCCACCAACTCCCCTCCACCACGACGTTATGATTGCCCGGCGTTCCCACCTTCAGATTCCCCTCGAACCCCAACGCAGGCATCTTTGACCTCGCCCTCGGCATCTAAGCCTACATATATCCCCCGGCTCCTGCTTACACCCCCATCTATCGGCTTTCGCACGGTCGAACACAACCGGGGAACACGCAGTCCTGACATGCCGAATTTGTCGTCGCAAAATCCGGCTGGACCTGCATCGGAAGTGCAAGCGCAAGTCACCGGATGGAAGCCGACATTGCCCTCGGTACGACCGTTCTACGATCCGGCTGCGACTGGAGCCACGAGTCAGACTTCGGCATCTTTGGCTGTGCGACGCAGACAGTCTCGATTCGACCCGATGGGCAAGGACGACGACATGGAGGATGACGGCTTCCCATACGGCGAGCTTGGTGGTCGACACCCGTTGAGACGGGTCGCAGAGGAAGAGACATCCAAAGAGGATGGCAGTGTTAGTCTACCCGGCATCAAAGCGTTGTTTGGAGTTGCAGGTGGTTCAGCGGGTGAGTAGCTGTTCAGAGTAAGGTATCAGCGCTGATAAGAAGAAAACCAGCAATTGCCGACACCTTCCTCCTCGGTCTCCCTATTCCCCTCTCCCTCATTACCGTCCCTTACGCCCAACTCGCCTTCTTCTTCGCCCTCAACCGCTCGAACATCGAGATATTCTTCATTAGCATCGGTGAAATCCGCCGGACCCGAGCCCTTTGCCTCGGGCTGGTGGGCGCCAGACTTCGAGCGATCATCTCCCTCTTCTGCCTCGTCCCCACTGTATCCGCCTAACCACCGCGCCAACTCGTTCCCGACCACCCAAGCGTTTATCGACGAGCACGCGGACAAACGACGCAGATCAGACGGGCCATTTGTGTTGCGTGACCCCGAAGAAAGCGCTCGACTCAGATGGCAGGCGCAGAGCCGAAACGCGTCATTTCCTGCTGCTTCACCCGGCGGGCCTTCGACTCCTGGCGGTCTCAGATCACTCCTGCACCCGCCTCCGGCTTCTTCGGCGATGTCGAGGCAGAGCATTTCTGGCTCGAGCAGCTTGGGCACGCCCATGTCGCCGTGGCCAGATCGCCCGGGACAACCCGGTACGCCCGATGGCTACTTTGCGGATCGCCGGATCGCCCCTGTCCCATCACGCAGTGGGTCAATCGTGGGCGGACAGCTCGCGCAGAGTTTCGCCGATCTGACCGCGTCGGAGAGGGATCGCAGATCGCCATTGCCGCCTAGTCATGCGCCGCACCCGATGGGTCCGCCCGGCATGCCGTCCTCGACGGACCGTCGCGGGTCGTCGTACTATGGCAGTCGTGACGTTTCACCTCGACCCAGCTTGCCATCACTGCATCCGCCTCGGCCCTCCTCTACTGGACCCAGCCCGAGCGGCCCAAGTCTGGATGCCCTCAGACGGCAGAGCCTGACTCGTCCGCCGACGCCGGAGATGCCGAATCGGCCGACTCTGTCCCCTCGACGCAGTTCGTTGACCGAGCTGATCATGGCAAACACTGGCGACAATGTCGCCATGGCATCCGGGAGGTTTGTCTCACCAGTGCAATCGGTGCCGCTCGAGCGGCCGTCATTGTCCGAGCCCTCTGGGCCATACAAGACCTCGCCGCAGCGGCAGTCAGGTCCTATCATTAGCGGTTGGCAGCCTACGGACCGCAGGATCTCGACCGACAGCGCGGCGTCGACGCCAGGCCGTCAAGGCATCTCGTTGAATTCTGACGGAGAGGGAAGTGCGCAAAGTCAACGTGGGAAGAAAAGGGGCGTGATGGATCATCGCGGGATGGAAATGAACCATGCGCCCCTGCCCGGCGCCATCGATCCAGGCATGCAGGGGATGGAGGTGCTTGCCGAGAGTGCGAGCCGGGTCCAAGAGGAGATGGATGAGGGGAGCCCACCTGGACAGGTGATCATGAGCGGCGCGGGGCCCAAGTATGCGTGTGCGTTCTGCGCCAAGACGTTCTCCAGGCCGAGCTCGTTGCGGATTCATACATATTCTCGTGAGTTTGTCGCGGACAGTTAAACGGCGACTGACGTCAGACACGGGCGAAAGGCCGTACGTGTGCAAGGAGCCGTCTTGTCGTCGTCGCTTCTCGGTGCAGAGCAACTTGAAGCGACACGCCAAGGTGCACCAACTCGGCGCACCGGGAATGCCGGGACACGCGCAGGCGGGACAGGCTCGAACAATCGAGCGGTCGCATCGCCACGACGTCCAGCCGCACGTGGGGCCCGGACAGGGATATTATCATCCGCACCAGCATCCTCATCCGCACCCGCATGGGCCACCGCATCCGCAGGATGGGTATGGGCAGCCGGGACCGGGCCAGGCATCGCCGTACGGTGGCTATCCCCAGGGGTACGGCGGGTACGAACCCGGTCGAGCCCATCACACCGGACCAAGAGGACATGGACCCGGGCGTGACGAGGATGATGACGAGGAAGAGGAGGACATAGACGAGCTGGACGATGATGAGGCTGAGGAAGGCAAGTGATTTGTGAGAGGGACAGAGGCGGTATTTGGATCCTTCTTGGGGTAGGCGGTAAGATTCGGCATAGTCCCGAGCCTGACGTGTAATCACTCTTGTATCATTAGACAACCGGCACCTAAAAGCTCACAACGAGGGCAGGAGTCGGCATGAGCGATGTACTTTCTTGCCGGGTTTATGCACGCGGACCGACCGACCGATCGTCCGGCCGTTCAGGCGAGGACCCGGTTGAGGCCGTCGCCACTGAGGGCTGCTCGGCTGAACACGTTTCCGTCTTGTCAACATGAGTTTTCGGTCTGCACCTGTTCATTTGTCCATGGTTACTTGGTAATCCATCCGCGTCAGGGACGAGCACAATCATGGCTCAGCCGAAAGACCTGCTCCTGCTCGTATGGGTGCACGGGTGCGTACGGATATGGGCCATACAGGCCATATACTGAGGACAGGTTCAAAGGGAATGAAGTGACGTTCGAATCGTTTCCCGAACGTATGTTGTCGCTTCCGGTTGTGGACTCCAACGCGGACTTGATGGAAAAGAGGAAGGAATCGAAATGGCGCGTATGCCAGGAAGTAGAAGGCACACAGAATACCAAGCACGGCCGAAGAGGAACACGAGGACATGGCACTTGAGGAGGTCGGAGGACGACGGCGAACGGAAGGCCTAGGGGCGGATATCGCAATAGCGGCAGGTCGCGGGGCCGTCGCTAGCTCGAGGGCGGTCATCTCTGGCTGCGATTGAGGCTGGAAGGAGACGGGTGTATCTTCTGGGTGCTAATCAGCAGGGATTGTGCACCTTCTGCAATCGACACATCCCAGCCTGCGGGTCGAGTCCAAGGTTTTCCCCGTTTACCAGACTCGAGGGGAGCTCAACGCGGCTACGTTGGCGTTCGTGGACTGGTTGACGGAGTTGGTGGTGAGGCTGGAGTGTGATCACGGACAGGGAGGGGGTGCGGGGAAGGCACGGGTCGTGCTGATGGGCCACTCGTGAGTGCGAGCCGCAGATTGTCTCAGTGCTCGGCGTGTCGAGTCCGACTTTGCCCCCGAAAGTCCTTAGCTGACGACAGGATGGGAGGACTGCTCATAGCTGACGCGGCGCGAGACATCGCCGTCAACACACGCCCGGGCGCTCCAATGTGGCCTCATGTGGTTGGTGTGCTCGCTTTCGACACGCCTTACCTGGGACTGCACCCGCATACCTTCAAACACGGCTTATCTACCGCCGCATCGTACTACGAACAAGCACGGGGACTCGCTTCCGCTGCTGGCTTCCTCTCGCCCCTCGCCGTCGGCTGGGGTGCGTCCAAATGGGGGTCCAAGACCCCCGAGAACGCTTCAGCCGGACCTTCACGCACCCCCACGCCCTCTTCAACCGTCTCGGAGGACAACACACCAGCGCCAAAGAAGTCGTCATGGTTACCAGCGGCATCGACCAAGACGCTGTACGGCGCGGCGGCGATGGCCCTCGGCGCCGCAGCGGTGGGGACGGCTTACTATCGCCGCGAGGATTTCTTGAACGGCTGGAAATGGGGCTTCGAGCACATGACGTTTGTGAAGAACCTGTGGGACGATGCGGCGATGAAGGCTCGGCTGGAGGGGATAGATGAGCTGGGCAGGGATTGCCAAGTCGTCTTCAGAAAGTTGGTTGGAGATGCCTTCAAGCTGGGGTCGGGCCGGGCTGACGCCAGTTTCTACACCCATCTACCGCGAGACCCACCCGCCAATCTCATCAGCCGGACGTTCTGCATTCTGCCGCCAACGACGCATCCTTTGTACAGCCGCTTCATCCAGGCATCGAACACGCTAGCGAAGGACGAGGTCTCGGCGCACATGGGCATGTTCAACCCAAAGACGAACGATGGTTTCTATGATCTAGGGTTGGCGGTCGTGCGGTGCATTGGCGAGCGAATAGAGGAGGAGGGAGTGGGTAAGGTAGGAGAGGTGCCGCTCGATGGCATGGGTGACGAGGAAGCGGAGAAAGGCGGGGTGGATGGGATGGAGGGATGGAAGGAGGAGACGCAGGGCGGAAAGGTCGTCTGGGTTGAGCAGTAGTGAGCGGTCTTGGAAGCCATAGAGACGCGATCCAATCTTCCGGGTTCGCCGATCGACGTCATATCTGCTAGTTGTATGTTAAAACCTGTAGCGAGCACTGGTCCAGCGTGGTGCAAGGCGGCATTGTGCTTGCTCGGACGCTGAGAGTGGAGTCTTGCAGACTGTGGAGCGAGGCACACAAGCTACACACCGGAGATGATCGGCTCGTAACTTTGTTCCTCAAAACCGAGGGACTGCCCAGAGATCTCCCATCAGGTTTCAGGTTCAAGGAACACCTTTGAACCCAACGGATGGTGACTACCCTCGCCATGCGGACCGGGGATCCCGACATATGGCATGCTGTCCTCGCCATCGTGACGAACAAGTAGGCACAAGAGCGCTAGCAGGAGCCTGTCACCGTCATGCTTGTGCATATCGGGACACTGAACGATCGCAAGTCTAAATCGCACCACCATGTCATCGCGTGCCGGGATCGGCATCTCAACTTGAGCATTCCCAAACACCGCGAACGAGCTCACCATCGATCGCGACGATGGCGTCAGCTGCAGGACGAATCTCATGCTCTGAGGACACGAGGGACGGAGTAACGTCGGTCACTGCGGCACCGAGGACGACTATCTGGAATAATATGGATCTGGAATACGAGTCGTAGAATTCCATAAACGTCATGGCGTGCTTCCATCCAAGCGCCCATCTGGTCCCGATGAGGCAAGTTCGCGGATGATCGACAAGGCACGAACAGAGCTGCCTGTTGGAAATGATATGGAGCACGACGAGCGTGGGCACCTGACCCCTGGGAGATCTGGTTTCTGCGGGGTTGTACCCTTGATCCTGTGATTCTCGGATCAGCGGACATGGCATCTTATCTCTCCGGACTGATCTTGCGCTCGTTCGCGCATCTCGCACCGCAAACGATGCGACGATACACGGTCAGAACCGTCGAA
The DNA here is from genome assembly GCA_019857685.1 of Papiliotrema terrestris. Taxonomy (NCBI): domain Eukaryota; kingdom Fungi; phylum Basidiomycota; class Tremellomycetes; order Tremellales; family Rhynchogastremaceae; genus Papiliotrema; species Papiliotrema terrestris. The sequence continues at coordinate 16,406 of JAHXHD010001158.1, read as the reverse complement.
AAGTTAGGGAACACAGGGCGGGGATCGACGGGTGGCGAACCGGACGGCACGCACAGGCGCACAGACGCACAGACGCTCTGACGTCGCGCGCGGTGGATTGCAAAAATTGGTGTGGTGCAAGAATCACGCCATCGTTCGTCTTTCCACTCTCCACCGCCCAAAAACCGGGGAATGCTCCTCTGACCTTTGGATCTCCATCCCGCGGCGGCTCTCGCTTCCTGGCCGTCTCAGGGACCGGAGACGTGTAAGCTGCATAGGCAATGGACGCAATGACACACCCGCGGGTCTGGCGTGCATGCTGACTACTGCAAAAACTGACGGGGCGACTCACTGGGTCCGGTGTCGCAATCCATCACCCCGGTGTCGCCATCTGTTCGCCATACCTTTATTTGAATCTTGTAGTCTGATCGTCTCTTCGCATCGTGCTATTCTCAGCTACTTGTCGTGCTTGGCTACCGCAGAAAAAACTGGCGACAGGAACAGATCCAGACTGGCAAAGACGGATAGACGGATTCGTGATATTCGTGCTCGATACATCATCCCGACATCATAGGTATATAGACGGTCTGAGATCGATCCGAATATGGAGCCAGGCCCCTCTTCCGCTACGAATTCCCAAGCGGGCTTGTTCCCAATACACGAAGACGACAATTCCGAAACGATAGCGCGGAGGCCTACCAACCGCTCACGACGGAGATCGACCCACACAGACAGGCCGACCAGCAAAATGACGAGCTTCAAGCGGCGCGTGCAGAACATTGTGGGGTACGACGAGAATGCGCCCAAGTCGGTCGACACGGTCGACTGGGTCAGGTCGCACAAGGGTGACATCAAGCACGATGTGAGTGGTGCCGAGTGTTGGTTCATGCTTGCTAATCACAGGTTGTCACCTATGTCCGCAGCCTGTTCCCGTTCATCTCGTGGGTGCCGCGATACAACTTTACGTGGCTGTACGGTGATCTCGTTGCGTAAGTGTGCTGTCGCCGGGTCATGTGTCCACCATGTGCACCCAAAGCTGACCAGCAGCGGTATCACCGTCGGCATGGTTCTCGTCCCGCAGTCCCTTTCGTACGCCAAGATCGCCCTCCTTCCAGCCCAGTATGGTCTCTACTCGTCGTTCATTGGAGTCTTGACCTACGCCTTTTTCGCCACCTCAAAGGACGTCTCGATCGGGCCCGTCGCTGTCATGTCTCTCGAAACCGGAAACATTATCACCAAGGTGCAGGACAAGTATGGCGACCTGTACTCCGCGCCCGTCATCGCCACCGCCCTCGCCTTCATCTGTGGTTTCATCGTCCTCGCCATCGGTCTGTTCAGACTGGGCTGGATTGTTGAATTCAGTCAGTGCCCCCGCTCTTCCCTCCGTTCCGCGCTGACATCTCAGTCTCGCAGCCCGCTGTGTCTGGCTTCATGACCGGTTCAGCCATCAACATCGCCGCTGGTCAAGTTCCCGCCTTGTTCGGTATCGCGAAGCTGTTCGACACCCGAGCGGCCACGTACAAGGTCATCATCAACACGCTCAAGAACCTAGGCCACAGCAAGCTCGACGCGGCCTTTGGTGTGTCGGCCTTGGTTCTGCTCTACGCATTCAAGTGGTCGTTCACGTACCTCGGCAACCGATACCCCAAGTACAACCGACCGTTCTTCTTCGCGCAGTGCCTCCGACACGCCATCACCATCATCATCTTCACGATCATCTCGTGGCGGATCAACCTGCACACGCCGAACAAGCCCCGAATCGCCCTCGTCGGTAAAGTGCCCACTGGTCTGCAACACGTCGGCCCACCCGAGATCACCGGCGAGCTCCTTGCCGCCATCGGCCCGCACATTCCCGTCGCGACGATCATTCTCTTGCTCGAGCACATCTCCATCGCTAAGTCGTTTGGCCGTCTTAACGGGTACAAGATCAACCCGAACCAGGAACTCATTGCCATCGGTGTGAACAACACCCTCGGCACACTGTTCGCCGCCTACCCGTCCACCGGATCTTTCTCCCGATCCGCCCTCAAGTCGAAATCCGGCGTGCGAACCCCCGCAGCGGGTATCCCGACGGGTATCGTCGTCATCGTCGCGCTGTACGCCGTCGCCCCCGCCTTCTTCTGGATCCCGAACGCGACCCTCTCGGCGCTGATCATCCACGCCGTCGCGGATCTCGTTGCCTCCCCTAAGCAGTCATTTGGCTTCTGGCGAGTCTCCCCGCTCGAGTACCTCATCTTCGTCGGCGCCGTGCTCTGGTCCCTGTTCTACTCGATCGAGTCCGGTATCTACTGGTCGCTCGCCACGTCGGTGTTCCTCCTGCTTGTCCGAATCGCCCGGCCCAAGGGCCACTTCCTCGGCCGAGTGCGAATCAGGCCCGAGAGCGCCGAGACCGGTCAGATCCGAGATGTCTACGTCCCGCTCTGCGCCGCTGGAGGAGTCATGAACCGCGATGTGCCCGTCGAGAACCCGCCCCCCGGTGTCGTCATCTACCGATTCGAAGAGTCGTTCCTGTTCCCCAACGCGTCGTACATCAACGACAAGATTGTCGGCTACGTCAAGCAACACACCCGCCGAGGCAAGGACCAGTCGCTCATCGCCAAGGGCGACCGACCGTGGAACGACCCCGGACCGTCCAAGGCCAACGCCGAGTCGATCCTCGAAGCCGAAAAGTCAAAGCCCCTCCTCAAGGCCGTCATCCTCGACTTCTCGGCCGTCGCCAACCTCGATACCACCGGTGTGCAGAACCTGGTCGACACGCGCCGCGAGGTTGAGAAGTGGGCGGACAAGCCAGTCCAGTTCCACTTTGCCGGTATCCTCTCGCCCTGGATCCGACGGGCCCTCATCGCTGCTGGCTTTGGGATCGGACACCTCCGCCACGGAAACGCCCTCGAGATCGCCCCGGTCGTGCCCCAGGACAACTCGCTGAGCCCCGAGGACCAAGCAAGGCAGGACGAGGAGCGACTCCAGACGGGCTCCAGGGGCCAGTCCCCCTCTCCCGGATCGTCGATCATGGACAAGCTCGAGGGAGACTACAGCCCGCAGACCCTCGAGGCGGGCGAGAACAGGTATAACAGGCGTGGTACCCGTGCTTCGGCCGACTCGGACCGCACCGTCCCGCTCCTGGATCGTGCGACCCCCTTCTTCCACTTTGACCTCGCCGACGCGATCAACTCGCTTGATCTGTCCGACGAGCAGGAGCGATAGGGCGAGTTGGACGTCTCCTCATCTCTTGGTCAGAAGGCTTTTGCGTATTCGCTTCATGGACTTATGATATATAACTATAACGACGCGATCAGTAGCGTCCCTTGCAAGTAGACTAGTCAACTGCACGCTCAAAAGTGCACATCACATGCAATGTATCTCTTTCTTTCCAGCACAACTCGATTTCGGGCTTTCCTGGCGGAGGACATCGAATCCGGCTCATTCCCGATGCATCAGGGTCGTATCGCTACATCTTTCACGAGAGCTACATTTCCCCCACGTCTATATCACTGCACCGCGACTGAGTGCAGTGGCTTCTGCACAGACGCCCTCGTAATCACCCATCTACAGCACCTCCCATCGTTGCCGACCCATACTGATCAGCCGCACGAACAGCTGCTCTCGCCTGCCGACCCTCGTAAAGTGCAGCGTCTTGCCTTCGACTGAATCGGCGCCCATCGACTCTGCAAGCTGCTGCGTGGAATCCTTGAACCGGATCGTGAGGCCGAGGCCTTCCACGTCGGCGCCGCTGACCCACCCCAGCGCCATGCGCGGCATGGAGACGTGCGACTGTGCGTGAGCTACGCGCCGCGTATTGCATGGCCCACGCGCACCTTTTTCAACTCGACGATATCGTCGATTGGCAGCACAAAGTCCTCCTTCGTGCCGGTGAGGGGCACAAAGGCGATTTGCGGTTGCACGAGGCTATCATTCGACATCTCCAAGACGATATGTCCCGAGGTACCGTCCAGCTTGGCCGGGTACTGGTCTATCGATCCATGGTCCTTCATGTTTCCTCGGAAAACGAGTTTATCAATCTTGGATCCGATCTTTTCGGGCATCGCCTCCATGTTAGCTTTGCTTGCTGTGCACGTGGTGAGAGGGAGATGACAGGCGGGCCCAGGAGACAATCAGTTGATGGTACGGTTGGCGAGGAGACGGACAGGGATGACGGAAGAGGGAGAGGGGATGCAGCAGGCCAGAGCGCTACTCACGTGTTTCTTTGCGCCGTCGACAGACACATCTCCTCTGAAACCAGCCATCTTCTTGCCTGTCTTTTGGATCAAGTTGGTGATGACCGCCTTGGTCTTATGCTTTGTCTTGGTGACAGCTTCGGTGGCGCCGCCTTCATGCTCCGCTTCGAGGAGTTCGGCATCGTCATCGGCTGTGACCGTCGCGGGTGTCGTGTCCTTGATCGCTTCCTTGGGCGTGCCAGCCAGGGGTGGTGGACTGCTGTGAGCGCAGCTCTGCAAGGAAGAGAGATCCACTCACGGCGGTCGGGGAAGAGGGTGGTGGAGGGCCTCGGCAACACGCAACAGGTGAAGGGTGAGCTGTTGGTCGGTAGGTACGCCACTGAGGATCGAGCTGGATTTCAGTTGAGGCTAAAGCTCGAGACCGCAACCACTCACTTGCGCATGTCAAGCAGCTCTTGCCAGTCCGGCACGAGCTCGACGAACTTCTTCGCCGCCTGTATCAACAACGGTTGACCCCACATGGCGACGCCGAACGCAAAGGTTGCGCCTCGTCCGAACCAGTCAGCCGGGACGAACGTGAGCAGAATCATCGGGGGGACAAGGAACGCTCCTGCGATCTTGAACCGGGCGCCTCGGTCGGGGTACGGCGAGGGTGGAGATAGAGCGCTGCTTGTAAGCCGTCGGGGTATGATCGCCCCAGGTATACCCACTTGGTCATGCGCTCCATAAAGTCTGCAAAGGCACCAAGCCCATCCTCGGTCATCTTGGTCATGTTGCTGACCATCTCGTCCCTCTTGCGCTTGGCCTCCTTCTGCGCGAGCTTCTTCTTCTCCTTCTCCGTCAACGGCTTTTCCGTCTTGATCTTCTCGCCTCCAACAACCACATCGGCGGATTCGAGGCCCTGCTCTCCGTCCTGAATCGGGCGTTTCTCCACATCGTCATCGGCGTCGTTGTCCGACTCGCTAGAGGACGAGCTCTCCTCCTTTTTCTCGCCGACATTGGCGTTCCCAGCTTCTTTGCCCTTCTTGCTGCCGTCCTGGACGTAAGCTAAGAAGAGCTGCTATCGAAGCGCTTACGAAGATCAACCGAGTCGTGAATGCCTTGAGGATCGAAGTCGCTTCGAACGCCTGCTCTTCCGCCTGCTCCGCCTTGGACCGATGAACAGTCTTCGAGTCCACATTGCCCAGCAGACTCTCGTCACCTTTCTTGTTGGTCGGGTCGGTCGCTGACGGAGGCACGAAAGGCGGGGGCGGGACCTGTTGTCAGAATCCCGAATCATCGCGCGGTGCGCCCCAGCGTGACGTACCGGCGGGAAGAACCATCGCCTGCAGCCAGGGAAGCAGACGATAGCAGTGAAAAAGCAGAACACTCCGGCGACCGCGTAGCCAAAGGCCCAGCAGATAAAGTACGCGGCACAAAATGATCCGGTCCTCCACCTCTCCTGCGGTTCCCACGACATGAGCCGCTGCATCTCTCGCATGCCCATCATAGAAGAGGGTCCGACAGCCGCGAAGACCCGCTCAAGGTTCGACCGGAGTATCTCAGAGTGCGAGGGAAGATGTGGGAGGGTAGACGGTCGGAGGTCCGGCTCGGCGGGTGGGAGGTGCGTAGCGGGGTGCAGCACATGTGTGATTTGCTGTCGTCAGCATGGTCGCGCAGCAGTGGGTCCCATCTCACCGTGTCGAAGCGCCGCATCATGGCCCAGAGTCGATCGTCCTCAAGGCCAGCGACGACGGTGCCCTTTGGCTTCTCCCCCTTGAGCTCCCTCGCTTCCGCCTTGGTCTTCTCGACCTCGCGCGAGACTACCGCGGGGTCCTCCTTCTGCACAGCACGTTTCTGCTCCTCAGGATGCGTGGCAGGGTTGGTCGGCAGCGCAGTAGGCGCCGACTCGGACGAAGGGACGTCCGGGTCCATCGTTGCTGTGGGAGCCTGGCGGGAAGGGTGCACAGGCGGCGTAGCGTATGTCTGTCCCATTGGCGCTGCGGGCGGTACCAGCGGGGCGCTCGGTCGACGGGATGGGTGCACGGGTGGTTTGGGGTGCACGTCCTCTGGCGGGACGGCAGCTGCTATAGGTCGAGTTTCCGCAACTTGTGTGGTCGGAACAGCAGCAATAGGCTCGACAGGCTGCGAACCCAAACTTGCTGCGGGATCCTCTTGCTTCTGAGCGATGTGTTCCGCCGAAGACGGCTCCGCGGTCGAGACCATTGTGGCAGCTTGAGCTTGATGCTCGGGCGCTGCGTTCGGGCTGTCGCCAATCACGACGGGTCTGCCCAAATCCATGTTGGTGATGATGAGAAGGCAAGATGATGGGTCGAAACGGCTGGTGAGAACAGGAATGAGGGGGGGAAGTGAATTCCCGGAATCTCGGATTTGGTCATTGACGTCATTCTCGCAAGATGCCGAGAGCAAGAGATCGTCAATGTGCGGGATGAAGCTGTGACGGAATCGAGCATTGTACGTCGTCTCATTCATCCACGCATGCATGCCCGACCGGTTTGGAGCACGACGACCGGTATGCATGCTTAATCTCACCCTACCCCGCTGATCCACTCTGATGGAACCGCGCTAGCGCCTGAAACTCATCACCCACCCCAAAATCGTCCTTGCTCGACGTTTGAACGGCCATCCAGACGTGCCCGTGCTTCCACGGGACACGCTCACTTCATCTGCGCATCAGCGGCCGTCCCGCCTTCAGAGAGACAATCGCGATCTCACCAGTGTGGCTGTGGCGAAAGCGGGGTATCGGCTACCCTGGATGTTGAAGCTGTCCACAATGCCCTGCACCGCGTCCACGTCGTCCTGCTCGAGCTGCACGTCGGACGCGCCGAGGTTCTCGAGAATGCGTTCAGAGCTGGCTGATCCCTGGAGCGCGACGACATGTTTCGAAAGTCCCAGGATGAACGCAAGGCCGAGCTGCGCCACGGTCACGCCCTTCTTATCGGCGATCTCTCGCACCTTGTCGCCGAGCTCGAGGTTCTGCTAGTCAGCAGTGCGAGCACAGGGTGAGGCAAGTACATTCCACGAAGAGGAGCACTCGAGGCCAGAAGATGAGATGTGCGGCGTACCTTGGCAAAGTTCTCGCCTTGGAAGCGGGGGAACTTCCTTCTGTTGTCGTCTGGGGGTAACTCCTCAAACGTCTTGTACCGCTGTACGAGCATGCCCCGGCCGAGGGGAGAGTACGCGGTGTAGACGATCCCGAGCTCGTCGCACGCTTTGACTACGTCCAGTGCCTCCTCCTCTAGGTTGAACAGCGAGAGCTCGTTCTCGACGAGCGCGACGGGGTGGATAGCGTGGGCTTTTCGAAGCGTCGCAGCAGTGACCTCGCTTAGACCGACGCAGCCAAAGAGGCCTTCGGACTGGAGGGTGGCCAGGTTAGCCATGAGTATTTCGGTAGAGCTTTGCTTCAGTATTCGTCACCTGTCTTGTTGGCGGGCGGAGAAGACGCGGGCGAAGAAAGAAGGCAGGAGGGAAGGGGGCGAAAAGGGACTCACACGTCTGACGGCACGCGGGAGACCACGAAGACATCGAGCTTCGTGTCCCCTAAGGCAGCTTGGATCCCCTTGATGTCCTGTCTGAGGAACTCGAGCCTGCTGTAAGCGCCTTGTGCCTGAAAACGATCACCGAGGCTCACTCTCCGGAGAGCTTGCGGCCCAAGGTATCCACAGCCCCCTTGATGCCCACGATGACCTTGGCCTTGTACTCCGGGTACTGGTCGAAGAACGCCCGAAGCAGCTTGACATTGGCGAACAGGTCGTCGGGGGGGCCGTAGAACTCGCACGAGTTGATGTAATTCGCGCCCGAGTCTACGGCGGTCCTGGATGTGAGCCCCTTCGGGACCGGACGGCAGAGAAGTATGGCCTACTTGATTGCGTCGAAGGCTTCCTCGCGCGGGACAGTCTGGCCCCAGGTGAAGTTCATCAGTCCCAAGCCAACCCGTCCAACTGCGACGTTGTTGATCCGCGCCGACATGATCCGTATCTGACTGTGTATGCAGTGAGTGGTATGATGAGGGTTGCTTGTTTTACACCGTCTATCTGAAGGGGTCGGGCAAGCTGGAGCTCACTGCTCATCGGGTCGGAACGCTCGGTCATGACGGATACCAACGTCGGCGCTGCTGTCCGTGACGGAGACGGTTCTCTTCCAATGACTATATATAACCCGCGATAGGTACCGCCCAACCGCCGTCTAGAGCGTGGCCTGCGACCGAGGTCGTGAAGCTCAAAGGACCACGCGGTGGTAAGCCGGTATGTGCCTTTGACGCGGTACGTTTCTGCGAGACACGAGCGGCAAAGGCTTATTTATACCTCCTGGCTCAGGCGAGCGATCGATGGGCTTGCGTCGACGTCAGATAAGGCGCAATGCGACAAGGAGGACGACCCGGGTCAGTCTCGCGCGACGGGCCCGATGGCCGGCGGAGAATCATATGCGTCACGAGAATACATTGTCCGTAGTAGGGATGTTACATCTGACATGATGGGACCCTATAACAACATGCCATCTAGCAATACCGGCGGGTGGCCCCAAGTGGCCGATGACTTCTCTCATGCTGTACATATACACCTCACAGGGCATGCGTCGTTGTCGCGTTCTCCAACTTGAGCTCGTCCACCTTCTCCACCAGCTGGTCGTCCAAGATTTTCGGCACCGGTTTCCTCCTTCCTTTGCTCTGCGGTGACGTCTTCGGTGCCGGCGTGCCGAACTCGCCCGCAGCATCGTCGAAGATGATCCTTCCGTTATGCATGGACGTCTCCGGCGTCATGATGACCGTGGCGGGCGTGCTCGGCCCTGATGCCCTGCCGTCGTTCTCCGACAGGCCAAAGCCGAGACCCTGCGGCGACGTTGGGCCATGCGCCGTCGAGTGCGAGATGGGACGCGTCGAGGGGGCGTATGGCTCGTATACCCTCTGCACGCCGCTGCTGATTGATGAGGGGAAGTAGCTGTCCCGCGCAGACAAGGGTTGCTTGGTCGGCGGCGGGGAAACGTTCGACTGGATTTGGTGCGAGATACGCTTGAGGCCCGTCATTGCTTTTCCGGCGCGGCCGGAGAGGGTGGAAAAGCGGGACGAGGACGACACAGGCGTAGCGGGCGTGTCTGATTCGGCGGACGAAACGGACGCTGAGCGCGATGGACCGGCCGCGGACGTGTAAGAGTAATTCGACGGCGTGTTAGCAGGCGGGGTCGGATGGAGTAGGAAGCCGGGCGGGGTGTAGACGTGCGTGGGGAAATGCGAAGGTCGTGGGCCCTGTGCGCCGGGGAAAGTGGGTGCTGCGCGTCAGCAGGTGTGCGCGGTACGAAGCGACGTGGCTCACGGGTGTAGACGCCGCTCGAGCTGCGACGGGCCTGAGCGCCATCCCGGACGCGCAGGGGGTCCTTGCCCAATCCAATAGGCGACTTCTTGCGGCGGCCGAAGACGACGGTCTCGTCGGTTTCTGGCGAGACGGGCATCGGTGGTGGGCTGCCGCGGTCTGAGGAACCACAGGCGGAAAGGGAGGGGGTGTAGGGTGTTGTTGGGTGGCTCAAGGGCTCATCGACGGGTAGGAGGTACGATGATTGGGAGGTGAGGGGTGCGGGGGCCTGAGAGCGCAGGCGCGAGCGCGGGGGAACGAGTGGCGGTGTGGTTGACATGTCGTTTAGATAGGACTGGGGTGTGAGCGGTTGTTCGTATATGGTGTTCGCAATCCGCGAGAGGTGTCAGGACGTGAATGGGCGAGGATGGGCCGGCGAACGGGATGGATTGAGATGGGATGCGGTGCAGATTGTTGACAAGGTTTGACCGGGAAGAACTTGATGAATGATTACGTTGTCAAAGCGTCTCAGCGATCACGCTGACGACCGACTGGGCAAGGTCACGAGGGAGGAATGGAGATGGATGCGTGCATGAGAGATGGCAACGCGCCGATGTCTCATGACAAAACCATCCAGCCAAGAGCGGAGACAACGGGATACACTTCGCCCCCACACACGTACACACATGCCCTCACACAAGCGACACTCACCTTTGTCCAGATCTCCGACCTAGCGCCGGATGCACCAACCCCTTGCAGTCCCAAAGACGATGACCCGGCAAACCTGACCGAGCGGCGCTTCTCCGATGTCGCGCGCAAGTCCACCTGACTCGTGTATCCGAAACGACAGTACCCGCTGAGGGGCGAATCGTCCTCTTCCAAGTCGTAGCTCTCGGCCCAGTCAAACAGGTCGTCCCAGACCACGGAGTGCCGCGCGGTATCGAAGGTGAGGTGCAGACGGGGAGGCGGCGCCGGGAAATACAATGACGGGTTATCTTGCAGGTGGTAGAGCGACGAGGAGTGGTCCTCCCGATCGAATTGGGTGGCTGCGCGATCTGAGACACCGCTAAGTAAATGCGCGCGACCTCCGCCGGTGCGGTAAAGTGACGACTCTCGCGGGGACACCTGTGGCGCCTTCCCGGTCTTACTCCGTCTTTTGGTTCGCGGTCGACGGCGCAGATGGGACGATGATGGTTGATGTTTGTTGCCGTTGTTGTTGTTGTCGTCGTTGGAGGCGTGGATGAAGGGCCACGAGAGTGATAAACGGGGCATGTTTTCGTCGGTTGGGCCAAATGGCGTCCGGCAGGGCTATCGATTTTGTGCCTTTTGCGCAGGAGGCGCCGTATTCCTGAATCCGGTCAGCCAGAGCTTAATTATCGACGGTTCCGTGAAAAAAGTCGTCGACACGTCGTGTAGTGGTACAGATGCAGCAGTCGAAGCAAAGGTGTGGTGGGTGGGTGTAACGTACGGAGCAATCTGCTCGAGCTTGGTACATATACTTTGGTTACTATCGGCCTCTGTCGAGGGAAAAGGCGTCGACATCGCTGCTGGCCATCGATCGCCCATCGAAGATGCATGCTCCGACAATCACCACTCCCGCGCATACTCTGTGCGCTTCTGTTCTTCTGCCTTGCATGCGTGGGATCGCCGCTAACGGGGTCTGTCATCATGGGCGTCACGGCCCCGACCCGAGTTGCACATCACGACGGCGCAGAAGACTCTGGGGCAGCTCTCGGGCCAACGTCTTGACGTCGCGCGGAGTGCCCAAGCGATGCAACACAGAACGCTCGTAACGCTGGCACGAATAGCATCGATGACTCTCTTCGCAGATTGTAGCCAGGTCCAGGGGTACATCGGTGTCCTGAACATGCCGATACCAGATTGCACCTATGGTCCTCCTCACCCCTGCTTTCTCGAGGAACGTTTGTCCGAGGAAAACTTTTGGTACACCCCATAACCGGATTAAGGTATTCGAGGGTGAGCGTGAGTCATGCGATCGACGTCGTACTTCGCCGAGGACACCCGCGGGGTTGCATAACAATAGAAAACGGCAGCGGCTCGCCGCAGCGATTTTTCGGGGTTGGGCGCTCTCAAACGTAATGGTCAGGTATCGATTTGGGGCATCCGAAATGCAAAAACGCGGCATCGCCGGTGGAGGCAGTCCAGACTTTTGGTATCGCACTCCGCGTGGGTCCTGCTGGCGAAAACCTCAGCTCTGAAGCGGGATCAAGTATGCATGCGCGACGCCGCTGATGATCGACGCGTGACAGCGGGCGCGATGGGGTCGATGGCATCCTGTCTGGGAGCGGGTCGCAGCGACTTCCACCAGGAACCGAGACGTGCACAGGGGACAGGTACTGTAAGGGGCCATGATGCAAGTTCTCAGCAATCACGGCAAGAGATAAGAGTGCAATGAGCTTGCAGGTTGAGAGCTGCGAGAGCGTCAGAAGGGGCAGGAAGCGGCAGGGGTCTCAGGAATGAATGGGAGGATGCGGGGTACATTGGGGAAATATAGGACTGTTGCCTGCGGCCCCAGCGTGTGCTGGTCGGTCCGTCCAGTTCTGCACATTTCCTCCAGTTGCAGCTTCACGATTGTCTGGCAGGAGAGCGCCCAGTCCAAGTATCGGGCCGAAACGTAAACGGACAGGACGCACGCGCGTGCGCCGCAATCATTTCAACAAGGACGCTCGCCAACGAACCGCCTCATACCCCCACCCAATATGCAGAATCGCACTGGCCAAGACGAGCCACGTACTCTGCCCCCAGTAGATCGCAACGGGGTCTCCTTGGCTTGTATCCCCTCCCACGGCATTTCCAATGATAGCCGCCTGCGCGATGAACGCGATCCACGTGAACAGAAAGACAACGACGACCGAGATGAAGTGAATCTGTGTCAGGGCCCAGACCTTGTCCGCGTTGGGGCTCGGGTCAGCGCGGTACGAGTACCGGATAGTGTAGGTGTGATGGACGCCCGCTGCTAGGACGAGCGCAAAGGCCACGACGGACGTGACGGCCACTTTAGAGAGGTTCTTGGATATGTCGTCCGGCAGGGGAAAGCCAAAGTAGTCCCGGGGAAGTTGGTACTGGTATCCCCGGTATATGCAGCCCAGGCTGTTGGTCGTTTGGAGGTTGCTTACGTTGTACCCGCAGCTGGTGTTAGCCGATTGATCCGAGTCGGCCTCTGGATGTTACGGCCCTTCCCTCCAACACCTTCCTCCACTCCCTTCCCACCTTGCATGGACAGACTGGGCAGATTGCTGCCTCCTTCTCTTCATTGGATCCAAAGAGGGAGAGAGCCGGAGAGGGGAGGAGGGGGGAAAGGATAGGGAGCTGCTCGGGCCTCACAAATTAGTGGTCCCGAACCGAACCTGGTGTGAGCGAAGGTGCGTATCGGCCAAGACAGACCCACTGTGAGAGTCTGCGTGTTCGCACTCGCATACCATACACTGTCGCCACTTGCAAAGGCTGCAATGGCGAGCAGGACACACGACAAAAGCGGGTAAAGTAGGTGAATGGTCAGTCCGACAGTTCTATCAGGCTTGGCCATAGCGAGGTCAGGATGGGCAGATTGTCAGTGGTCGTGATGTTTCGACGATGGTCAGAGAGGTGAGGAAGGAGGCCGTCATGGGAGATCGAGTCTTAGCGATGCAAGCTGCATCGATTCTAGCCGCTTCTACATGCTCCGCGTATACGAGCGATAGCGGACTGGGAAGGCAAAACACCTCAAACGCGTCCGACGGTCAAAGGATGCACACAACGAGCAAGCGATGTCCGCCACGTCACAGTGATAAGCCAACTCGGTCGACGATGACGATGCACCCACTCCACGTCGCAGCCGGTCTACAAAGTCGGTCGCGCTCGTTTTCGGACCTGGTACTGCACACTCATACCAAAACATGCGGTTCCTCTCCCTCTCTGCCGCTATCCTCAGCGTGGCTGGGCTCGTCTCTGCCAGCAAGGTCGTCGACCTTGACACGAAGAACTTTGACAAGGTGCGTTGCGACGAGTGCTGGTGCGGCCGCATTTCGCGGGCATGACTAACCGGCAGTTGATCGGTCAAGACAAGCCTGCATTGGTCGAGTTGTGAGTCGAGTATCTAGATGACAGGATTAAAGGCTAACTCTCAGCTACGCCCCGTGAGCTTCCCCAACGTCTCGCGGCATGTGACACAGGCTGACCAGGAAAGATGGTGTGGACACTGCAAGAACCGTACGTAGCCGCAAGCAGTTCGACATAACTTGCATGCTCATACTGCAGTCGCCCCAGTATACGAGCAGCTTGCCGATGCGTTCTCGACCGTGAGGCTTCAAACCCACTCCTTTGCTAGCGTCTGACGCGTAGGACAAGGTGATAATCGCCAAGACGGACGCTGATGGTGTTGGCCGAGAACTCGGATCTCGGTTCGGCGTGACGGGCTTCCCCAGTGAGCTGCCTACACTACTCCAAACACGCCCAGCTGATGCAAGCTCTCAAGTGGTTCCCCGCTGGATCGAGTGAGCCGATCGACTACCAGAGCGGCCGTGATCTCGACTCCCTGGCTGCTTTGTAAGCGATTGCACCCCCCGCTCTGATCCACCGCAGCTGACTCGAAGCGTGACGGAGAAGTCGGGCGTCAAGTCCAACATCAAGCCCCCTGCCCCTCCCGCCGCGGTCCAGCTCGACGCCTCCAACTTTGACGACATTGCGCTCGACCAGGACAAGGATGTACTGGTTGCGTTTACGGCGCCGTGGGTGAGTAATGACAACTCGCGTGGCGAACCTCGCTGACCGTAGTGCGGACACTGCAAGGTGGGCTGATCCCTACCAGCCGGACCATAGCTGACGGGTAGAACATGAAGCCGGCATACGAGAACGTCGCTCGAGCCTTCGCGTCCGAATCAAACTGTGTCGTCGCCCAAATGAACGCCGACGACGCGCAGAACAAGCCGGTCGCGAGCAAGTACGACGTCCGATCTTTCCCCACAATCAAGTTCTTCCCCAAGGGCTCGGACAAGACTCCCGTGCAGTACAGCTCGGGCCGAACCGAGGAGCAGTTTGTTGAGGTGGGTCTCCGCTTGTTCGGACCGCATCGCGCGTCTAACGGCAGTTCCTCAATGAGCACTGCGGTACACACCGAACCGCCGCGGGCATCCTGTCCGACACGGCCGGTAAAGTCCTCACGCTCGACTTCTTCGCCCAGCAGTTCTTCTCGGCCAAGACGCCCGAACGACCCGACCTGCTCAAGAAGGCCCAGGCGTACATTGGTACTCTTGGCACCAGCGACAAGAAGCTCAACACCTCGGCAGCGTACTACGTCAAGGCGATGGAGAGGATCGTGGACAAAGGAGAGGCATGGCTGGTGAAGGAGCAGGCCCGGTGAGCTGGCCTGGGACGGGACGATCCTGGGGACACAACGCTGACAGGCAGAATCGCTGGTCTCCTCGGATCCCCTTCCCTCGCCCCGACCAAGCTTGACGAGCTTAAGATCAAGGCGAACATCCTGTCCTCTTTCGCGGCCAAGAAGGTCGGGGAGGCGTACGACGCCGCCGGAGAGTACTTTGAGGATGCGGCCGAGACCGTCAAGAGCGGGGCGGGCGAGGCGACTGAGGCGGTCAAGGAGAAGGTGGACCAGGTGGCTGAGGGCGTCGAGGCTTTCGCCGCGTACGCCGAGGAGAAGGTTGGCGGGAAGATCAAGGGGGAGCTGTAGATGAGGAAGGCGAAAGAAGCAAGCATCAAACAGCACTCAATGCATATATGCCAAGGAGTGATAACACTCGAGAACATTGGCCTGACGAACATGGATCGCCGCATACTGTGGGCATCACGTGACGGATGGCTGGGCGGAACTGCGGACGGTCAGGGAGGGACAGTAGTGATGATCGGATGTCTCTGATCAGGGGCTTGGGGTGTCAAGGGATCAGAGGTGTGTCATTTTTACGGCACTGTTTGGATTTCAGACCCGCGGTGTCTGAGACGCATCTCACGACGTCACACACTCTGGGCCAAAGTCAATCTCTCGACCCGGGGCAAATTGCTCAGTCTGTACTCGTAGCGAACAACAACCACACTTGTCATCTCGCACGTTTTCCCATCCTCACTTGAACGATACAAACACATCACCGGCTGCAGTCGCGACCAGGTCTAGCCCACCATGAGCGCCCAGCAGTACTTCAATCAGCAGCAGCCGCCGCAGAATTACCAGGAGCCATACAGCCAGGGGTACCAGCAGAACGGCTACGGCCAACAGCAGCAGCCGCACTACGGTAATCAGCACGGCGGACAGGGGGGATACCCTCAACAGCCTCAGCAGGCTTATGCCCCTCCTCCGCCCCAAGGAGGCGGGAACGGCAACTGGGGGATGAAGCCGTCTCAGCCGTACGCCCCGCCGTCGAACCCCCCTCCGCCGCCGCAGAATGCCGGATACGCCGAGAACGCCGGGTCGAATGGCTTCTCGGACACGGCGCCGTTCTCGCAGGCGACGGAGAAGACGGGCGAGCGGTTCAGGCCAAAGAAGAGGCTGAACGACCCAATCTTCTTGGTGCTGTTCATTGCGGCCGTCGCGGGCTTTGCGGTGTTGTCGGGCATCGCGATCAACGGGTTCATCTCGGTCAATGGGCTGGGAGGAGGATTTGGAGACGCGCAGCAGGGTGGTACGGGCAGTGCGATCACGCTGAACTAGTGAGCACCGCGGACACCCCCCTTGGATGCAGGCATACTCACCCCAGTCACACGCTGTACCTGCTGCTGTGTGTTTGCGCGCTCGCTTTGGCCATTGCTGCGATCTGGCTTGGCGTGAGTGACGGTTTCCCTTTCTTGGCCAGGGTCGACATGACCAGGAGTCACACCCGCAGTCGCAGTTGTTTCGGATGGATCTGACGCGCAGATGGTCAGGGCGTTCACCAAGGTCATCATGGAGATCACGCTCGCGTTGACGGTCCTGCTCAACATTGCCATCTGCATCTGTGCGTCTGGGGGGCGGCGCTGGCTC
>JAHXHD010001157.1:0-23140 GCA_019857685.1 Papiliotrema terrestris | reverse complement strand
GCTACGTGCCGGCGCTCCTCTGTCGATGGACGATGAAGGCGCGGGGAAGGAAGGCGTGGATAGCGGGACGTTTAGACGCGATTGCGACTTACTCGATGAAGCAGATGCAGATGGAGAAGAGGACGAGAACCCCCCTCGGCCCCGTTTCCTCTTGTCCGGTATCAACCGATCGATGACCTGTATCTTCTTGGCGTCACGCTCCTGCTCCATCTTCGCATATCGATCGGCCAGATTTCTTTTCGCATTCTCCTGTCGCTGTCCAATCTCCTCCCGTACCCGCTTCAAATCAGCCAAGCTGTCTGCACGTCAGACCCAAGTGCCTTACCCTATACATTCGTCGCCACCCTCTCGTCCGCGGCTCCCCGTCCTTGGTGTTGCATCGCTCGTACTGCGTCGGGTGGTCCTCGAGTAGAAAGATCTCCCATAGCCAATCGGTGTCTTCTTTGAGGTGCTGGAGGTCAGCTTTACATGGATGGGGCAGAAGAGCGCGGGGCATGCAGGACGAAACGCCGCGTCTGAGACGACGCCAAGACCCATGCCATGACATCAGGATGTTCGCACGCACGTTAGAGTTGTTCTCCACTTCTTCGAGCTGTTCTCGAGGCAGGCCAAGCAGAAACTCCCGGATTACAGGGTACTCCAAGTCGCCGACGTCCCACACCCGAGCTTGATGGTACCTTACGACTGTATGTCAGCTTTTCTGCTTCCGCAAAAAGGGCGCATCGAGAGGTCGAGAGAGCACGTAGACTACCAGATCGTACGAATGCTCGAAATCTGTCCGCTAAGTTGACCCTCCTCTCCAATCCTAGCGCCCCATCCGCCCCGACACTTTGCGGGCTTCGAAGCGTTCTTAGCCGCTTTGCAGCTCCACGGAAGTTGCATGTACTGACCATCTATGCACATCCGTTTCAGGCTTCTCACTCCGATCCTGATTGCCTCGCGCTCTGATTCGCGTTTGCGTCTGGCATATAAGACCTGCAGCCGCGCTTTCCTCGGTTCCAGGAAGGTGTTTCCGGTCGGACTGGGTACCGCAGAGATGGGCTGCCTTGATGGTCCCGCCATTGGCTGAGGATTGCTGGTTCCGCCCAGGTCCTCGAACAGGTCTTCTTCCTCGTACTCTGGCGGATCGGGCATGATGGTCGTTCAAGATTGGACTGTGTTGTGACCTGTGACCAGAGGAATGGAAAGTGCTTCAAGTGAATCGAGAATGGGATCAGGTGCGCCGTTTCCGACGGAAACTGGGTGGATTGATGACGGCAAGGGGTCAAGTGAAGTGGAAACAAGCTCTACCCATATCGTCCTCGCACTCTTCGCATTATCCACGCCTTCCTTCCCCGCGCCTTCATCGTCCATCGACAGAGGAGCGCCGGCACGTAGCTGACAGAGCCATATGCACACAGGGGTCCAGGCTCGACAGCGGCAAGTGCCGTCGACACCGTCGGTTCGCCGCGTGCAGTCCGTCACTTCGCTGCAGGATATCGCTCGGACCACGCCGACTTCGAGCTTGTTACTGGCTGCGTTGACGGTGACGGCAGCACGGTCATGGATCAAAAGCAGCGCGGGTCCAGAGACTGGCGGCGGGGAGGGCTGGCTCGTCCTGTCGTACTGGACATGGCGGCTCTCATCAGATGTCCGGAGAAGATGGAAGGTGAAGAAGGCTGGGCGGAAAGAGGTGAATAATGGGTCGGCATTCTCCCTCGTGAGTCTCGTCACTTTGGCTGACGATATCTGGGAGCTCATGGAAACAGGACGCAGCAGCTTTAGCGGCTGTGCTCAGTGTACACATTGTCAGCTTTGTCACAACTATCAGTAGCCTGGGACCTCTGCGGTATGTCTCTGCTGTGTCCCATCACCTTCCTCTGAGCTCACTGCAGCGCTATGGCGATATCATCTGCTATCGCAACATGGACCGCTCCTTCAGCTTCGAAGCAAATCAGTGTGAGCACAAGTCTGCCCGCCGCCTGGCCTCGCCCTTCGTTGCTGACCCTCAGGTGCTTGGAATGGTTCCAAGCGTACTTGCATCGGCGATCGTCTTCGTCTCAGGATTCAGATCTTCAGCTAGTACGCTGTTCTTTCTCGTTCCGCGTAGCTGAGCTGACATCAAAAGGCAGGATGGTCTCGCCTATCCTCTTCGTTGCCTCTTCTGTGCTCCTGCCGGTCTTGGCGGCCCGATTACAATGGATGTGGCGCACGAAAGACAAACCTGCATTGATCTCCTCGTCGAGCGTCAACCTCATGGCCTCAATATTCTCACTGATAGTAACATGGTTCTGCTGGCAGCTTGTACGAGGCTAGCGTCGGGTCGCGTGTCTTCGCTGACGGGACAGGGTACAATATCGTCGCCTTTACCCAACATAATACACCCCAATCCTCATCTCTTCGGCGCTATGTTCCTCGCCCTTCTTGCCCGCTACATACCCATCTCACGTATATCGTCCGGTATCCGAGTCATCCGACCAATTGCATCCGGGAGAGATCACGTTGTCCTGATCATGGGTACAGCCGCCATCCAGTTTTTCGCCCTTCCGCCAGCGCCGTCCCAGCTCGACGCGTTCGTCATTATCCCGCTACTTCTCGCGGGAATGTTCGCGAACGGGCCTCAGGCTCGCCGTCTATCCGAGATATCTTTCAGTGGTGCGACGAGCACGTCGACGGGCTACTGGTCGGCTATGAGCCTGCTTCCGCCTTCCTGGCGACCCCACCTGCAAACGATCCTCCGCACGCCGTCCTCGAAGAAGATCTTCTACTTCTTGCTGCTCAATCTGGCGTACATGGGGGTGCAGATGGGTTATGGCGTGTTGACCAACTCCCTAGGACTGATCTCGGATGGTGAGCTCACGGATCACCTCTGCGGCTCAAGCTGACCTCAGCCATACATATGCTGTTCGACTGCCTCGGTCTCGCCGTGGGGTTGTGGGCGTCTGTGGCGGCTACGTGGAAGCCGGATGGGCGGTATACTTATGGATACGCCCGAGTGGAGACGCTAAGCGGGTTCGCCAATGGTGAGCTCATCTTGGGCTGTGGACTGGACTGATCCGCTGACAATAGGCTGTTTCTTGATCCTCATCTCAATCTTCATCATTTTTGAAGCGATACAGAGGGTGTACGTCGCTCCTACCTTCGTGCCAATCCGAGCTGACGCATAGGCTCGATCCACCCGAAATGGAAACGCGGCAGTTGCTGCTCGTGTCGTCCATCGGGCTGGCGATCAATCTCTGGGGGATGTACGCAACTGGCGGACATCACCATCACGGGCATGGGCACAGTCATGGGCACAGTCATGGGCACAGTCATGGGCACAGTCATGGGCACGATCATGGTCACGGCCACTCGCATGGTCACTCGCATGGTCACTCTCATGATCACTCACATGAACCCGACCATGGACACGTGCAGCAGGTGCATGGTAAGAAGGTAAGTTCAACGTGGGTCATCAGCGATCAGACGCTGAGCCAAGGAGGACCACCGGCATGTCTATGGGTACAGCGAGCACTCGTACGGTCAACACGAGCATGAACACAATGGGCAATGCGACGGCCACGCCCATCACCATCCCGACGAGCATCACGAGCACCATCATCACGATCACGAACACGATGCTCACGATGTGTCCCATGCGCATACCCACAACGACGCGCACGGTCCCGGTCATGACCACGCGCACAGCCATAACATGCGTGGCGTTTTTCTGCACGTGCTCGCCGTGAGTTGTCTGGGCTCTGAACCAGCGCTCAATGCTGACACATCAGGACACACTCGGTTCCGTCGGAGTCATCATCTCCACCATCCTCATCCGCCTGACCGGCTGGACAGGCTTTGACCCCTTGGCCAGTCTGTTCATCGCCCTGCTGATCATGGCGAGCGTTGTACCCCTCGTCATTGACTCTGGCAAAGTCCTGTGCCTGGATGTTGGATCCGAGTCGGAGGCGCAGATTCGTGCAGCTCTCGCTGAAGTAAGCTCATAGTCTACTTCGCTCAGGATATGGCTAACGACAGCTTACGTCCGTCAGTGGACTGGCAAACTACGCCTCCCCTCGGTTCTGGCCGCGCTGCGAGGGCGAACTGAGCGGGTCGATACATATACATCTTGCGCCTTCGCCGTCGACCATTGATCCCTTTCACCAACATTCGCATTCGCATGCGCACCGCCACCATGATGCGATATACGCCAATGCGGATCGGGTGACGGCGCGGGTGGAGAAGGTGTTGAAGGGGAGAATACGTGGATTGACCGAGTTGGTCATACAAGTCGAGGGTTCGGAAGATCAGAGTTTCTGTAGCTGTATGACGGGCTCGTCGTAGTAAATGCATTGTCATGTCTAGTTGGCCTCACGGTGGATCTTTCACGGACGACAATTGTTGAAGATGATCATATTCCATCATGGCCGGCCTACAACCGTTTCCTACCAATTCGCATACAACGTCTGCATCAGAGAGCCTCACACTAATCGAATCCCAGATCTGCCATCCTCGCTTTCAACTCCGTCCGCGTCACGCCGCCCCTCAGACTTTTCGGCAAGCCAATGACCTCGACATAGCTGCTCGGGAATATGCCAGACTTCCCATTCGACCCTCTTCCCTTCCACCAATCACCATTGCCCACCTTGTCAAAAACGACCACGACGTCCCCTTTGTTCAGGCCGAGGTCGCCCTCCGCAGCCGCTTGGAACGGGTAGAGCGCCAACGCTCGGGCGTAGCCATCATCGCCATCCAGACCTGACCGGACAGACAGACTCGGTTTCGGTCCTTGTGAGGACGATTGCGCCTTCGCTGGCGATGGATCGGCGTGGTAATCGTCAAACGGTTTCCGTTCCGGCACGTCGTCCCCGAATGGTGATTTCGAGGACGTAACGAACATCGACGACCGCTCAGCCGCGTTGTCCCTTACAAAGGACGACCTGTCCGCGGAAGACATCCGGGCGAAGCGGGATTCGGTCTCGTAAGGCGCGTATTCGCCTTCAACGATGTCGTCGAACGGTCTTGAGGAGGTTGTTCCGCTCCGACTACGTCCCGCGGGGGATCCGTTACCATTCGAGGTCGAGAGACGGTTGAAAGACGCCGAGAGACCATTGTCACCGGATCCCCACGTTCCCAGCAGATCCTTCTCACCGCCTGTCCCCGTACCCTTCCATATTGGTTCGCCTGCCCCCGGTTTGTCCCAGTCGCCCAGCAGGTCATCCATGGACGGTCCGACAGGTTGTTTCCGCGCGGCCGATCCACTCCGTGATCGCCCACCCTGCTTCGCTGGCCCGTCACTGTCCCATGTCAGCCCGGCGTTGTAAGACTCGGAGCTTGACAAGATCGGCGTCCGTTTGGGAGTGGAAGATCCTCCGCTGAACGGGTTGAACGACGAGTTTCGTTTGTTCAACGACGGCTTGGGGCTTGAACGGCCGTTCGACGTGGTCCCATCCCCCTTGAGCAGGCTCCCCGTGAGAACGCTTCCCGACCGTTTTCGATTGGGCGTGGTGTTCCCTCCCGCCCCGAGTCCATCCCCAAACGCATAATTTCCCCCGCTTCCCGATCGCGACCGCGTCTGAGGTGGAGAGCCCCGTCCGTTCGGATTGCCGTACTCTCCCTGCTCCTCTTCCTCCCATGTCCTCCACTTTGCCGTCTTGCTTGCCGTACAACGCTCCAGTTCGTCAATGAGGATATACGACCATTCTGGCGGATCGAAAGACCCAGAAAGAATCTGCTTCGCTGTGGGGTTGCCGCCATACGCTATGCGGTTGGCGTCTTGCCGTTCAAGTATGACGGATCCTTCTACTGACACTCCGCCGAAGAGCCCTTTCGTCTTCGAGTAGGAGTACATCGCTGCGATTTTGCCTTTGGTGTTGAGTGCGCCTGATCCCTCGGCATTTCGACCGAGAGGACCGACAGCGAGCGACATGTTCCCGCCGAGGGTGAGCGAGCCGGCGGACATGAAGGAAGTTACGGCGGCGCGGGACTGCCGTCAGCGAATATGTCACAGCATTCATGGATGATTGCACACATTCAAGACGATCAAGAAGTCGGTCACCCTGAAGAGTCAGACGCAGTCACCAAAAAAGGCCGAATGAGCGACTCACTCGGCACCTGCTTGACCTCCAAAACCGAACCCTCCTAGACCGATAGCGCTCGGAGGGGACCAGCCTGTAACATGAGCGGGGCAGCGGCTATGAGTACGACTAGACTCACTACCATCATCCAACCGGGCGATGACTATTCCGGATCCTGCTCGAGCTGAAAACACAAAGCCGGCCTTGATGACCGTGAAGATGGCGAAGCCCGCCGCGCGCTCCAATACAGAACGAGGGATGACCTTGGCGGAGTGAGCTCTACGGATCCCTCGTACCGAGACATATGCATCTGCAGCTCACCTTGTCAAGACCATTGTTCTTCGAGTCGACGAACTTGCGCACTGCTTATCAGCTGAGTCATTCGTTCCCAGCAGCTGTACCGACAGGTCTTTGCCGCCTTGTGACATTCTTCCTCTAATCTGACTGTGACGTTAATGCTGATTCCGCCCTGGAACAGGTGGAGGTGGAGCTCACCGGGTATCGGGGAATTGATCGGCATGACGGTGACAACACGTTTGAGAGGATCAGAGCGCTCTTCTTGGGGGCGTCACAGCCGTGTTTTATACTCCGAATGCGAAGCTGTGCTGCAAAAAGACAACGAGTCTACGTAGGTGCGGAGAAGATGTGGGTCAGTGTTCGAGCACGAGGGTTGACCGGTGGTACGAGTGCTGCGGGGAGGCGAGATGATCTCCCCGTCGGGGTCGGACTCCACCGCCTCTGACGGAGCGCGCAGACGCCACGTGCCGCCTGGCCCCGGCTCGCCCGGCTCGGGGCGTTATGTACACCTTATACGCGTGAAGCAGATTATTGCTCTCCAGTCCCCTCTGAGCAACGACGATTCGACACATGCATCATTGGGCCAGCATGAGCAATCTTCCCGTATGCGGTCCAAGGACTTGCCAAAGGACGTAATGACTTGGCCGTGTCCCAAGCCCATAGCGCGCGCGCCGGGGTCAGGCCGGAGACTCACAGACCCGCAAAGACCCATCAGCCATCAATCAATCAAACAATCAAGGCCCCCATCGACCCCAGCTTGGACACTCACTCACCCTTGCCCATCGCAATTCGTGATCTCCTCCCTCATACCTCATCCTGCCCCGCTTCGTTCATCGTTCGCAGTCGCAATCGAGCGCTTTCTCGCAAGCACTCCGACCAGCAGCATCAACCCTCTGCCCGTCAACTTACCAAGCACGACTCTCAGAGCTAGATCCCCGCCAGCCACAGACCATGTCGTCAAGCCGAGCCGCCCAGAAGGCGACCATGAACGAGCTCAAGCTCCGTCGAATGCTCGAGCACAACGTGCGACTTCGGGAGGAACTCGCCAGGCCGCGGGTCATGAACAGCATCGCGTGTACCAAGTAGGTCATAGCATCGATGCCAGCGAGGCTGAAAGTAGCATCATCAACTACTGTCGCAACACCAGAGACCCCCTCGTATGTGATCCTCCTCCACCCCGGTAGACCTAGATCCTGCTGCGTCACTCACGACAGATCCCGGCGTTGTGGGGACCGCTGCAGAAGGGCGAGGATCCGTACGCGCCCGTCGAGGAAGCGGGATGCTGCTCGGGTGAGTGCCTGGTCACAGGCATAGCAAAGCGAAGTTCCGGTAGCTCATCGCATCGCGGTACTTATTCGCTCCTTCCTTTGCCCGTCCACCGCATCACGTTTGCAGTCATGTAAGCCCAGCACCTGCCCGGTCTCAGCGCGCGAGCCATCATCGACCCGATTGGCAGGAAGATGAAGTCGGTGCGCTTCATGAGAGAAGAACGGAAGCTGTGTGGGAAGGGGGCCGAGTTCCCATTCGCGAGATTGTAGGTGTATGACGAAAGGTTCCGGCCGTCCTTGTTATTCACATGTGATGCATAGTGTAAATCGAACCGCATGATGACGCCGGGTCCCATGGTCTACATGTACATGACTCCGTTCAGTCAGAATTCGAATGCCCGCCCATTAGCCACCGACGCTGCTCGACTCTGCCTCGGCCCAGCATATGTGAATTTGTTCTGGAACGCAGAGGACGCTGCTTGAGTGTTGCCCTTCTCTGTGACACCCTTTCCTCCGTTCCTCCACGCGTCTCGCCAGTCTCCCTCCGCCCCTGCTCGTTCTCCGTCATGGCCCATATCTCGACTTCCGACCTGGAGGTCGCGCAACGCTGTCCTGGTTTGCCCTTGGATACCCACCGCATCCCTGAGCTGGGCATGAGCTCCATCCTGCGCATCGATGAGCCCATCTTCGCGTCTTGCCCTGGTGACAAAGGTGAGGCGGCTCTTGCTTTCTTGCTCTTGCTGCCGGCCGGGCTGGACTCCGCGTGACGTAACTATGCTGTAATCATCCTTGATGCGCGGGGTTTTGGTGGCTGCGCCAGGGTCAGAAGGCTTGAACCACCCCGCCCGGGCGCTGGCAGAGGAAGCGCGTGATCTAGGATTGCTCAGCCCGGGTTGACGGTTCTGCTGAAGGGCAAAAAAGTTTGAGGGCAGGCGGAAGTTGGGAGTGCGAGTGTAGTCAGGCGAGGAATGCTTCTTCTTGCTTCGAGGTCCAAGCGTGGACCATTCATTCGCAGTCGACTGTCCGCCTGTTGCATCTTCGTGAAGAGGGCGTCGTTCCGCCCGAGTGCGCTTGATGGGTTTGATCTTGGTGTGTCGAGGACCTTCTGGAGAGCTTGCGCGCTTACGCGATGCTGCGATAAGCAAGGTCATGGGGCAGATGCTCACCTGGCATAGTGATATACGAGTCGGATCCATCGAAGACCGCCGCTAGCGCATGGCCGCCGGATGCGGGGGGGTGATACGGGCTGTCATGAATCGGATGGCGGGACGCCGAAGAGGAGACTCACGGCTTTGTTTGAGGTCGAAGAATCGTCGGCTGCCTGTAATCGAAGTAGGCGTCCAATGTGTCCGCCATGTGCTCTAGGTGCTGAACGGGTCCTGCGCCTTGTTCGACTGGATGCCACCCTTCTTCGTACGCTATCATTCCTGGTATGTGTGCTGTGTTATGAGGTCCGCGGGTGGCCTGCGCCATACCCTCCAGATGTTGGATGGTCTCGAGGCCGTACGCCGGGAGTCGACGCGGTGCAGGCGTAGCGAGATCCTCGTTCGCGGGCATCTCGCGTGTGTGACGCTCAAGCGGTGAGCTGTACGGCAACTGGCTTGAAGACGAGGGTGGCCCGAAATACTCCGATGTTCGCGGCAGAGACACTCGGGTGATAGTCGAAGGCGGGGCGCAGTCGTCA
Organism: Papiliotrema terrestris; assembly: GCA_019857685.1. Classification (NCBI taxonomy): domain Eukaryota; kingdom Fungi; phylum Basidiomycota; class Tremellomycetes; order Tremellales; family Rhynchogastremaceae; genus Papiliotrema; species Papiliotrema terrestris. The sequence continues at coordinate 13,856 of JAHXHD010001157.1, read as the reverse complement.
GATGAATAGCGAGGGACTTGAGCGTGGTTTTGTCCTTGATCCGGACCGAGATCGGACACGATGCTGCCGTTCGCGCTATGCTGGACAAGAGTTGCAAATCCTCCCTGGTCGACGCCTTCAAGCCCCTCTGGGGTGATGTTGCGCGGACCATGCCTAGTCCAGTGGTCGTCTTCCCAGGAATGATTAGGACGCGACGTAGTGGGACCTCTCTTCGCTGTCGGTGCTTGGTCTCGCCGTCCGTCGACCCCGCCAAGGGCATATACCGCGTGATACCTGCCCAGCCCAGGTTGGGCGGAAGGCGGAGATTGGTCTCTTGGTTCCACGATCCGCTTCCTTCTGATCTCGGCGTTTTCCCTCACCAATCTGGCGCGAAGTTCGGCAAGATTCCTATTCTGTTGTCGGACCTCGGCCGGAACGTCGCCTTGCTCTCCGCCTCCGTCCTCGTCCTCGTCGGAACCGAAATCGCCAATTTCGCTATCGAGATCCTCGACGCCGTCGATTTCCGTCTCCTTCTGCTGGGGGGATATTCGCGCAGCCTGAGCGACCTTGGGTACAGGATCAGGCGAAGCGTGTGCACTGGGCGAGTCGGGTTCGATGACCTCTGCCGTGGCTTGCATATCTTTGCCTTTGTATTCGGGCAAGGGGCTCGGCTCGATCCCCGCTTGGCGGCCTTCTATAAGCGATTGTCGATGAGTGTCCTGGGCAATTCCCTCGAATAGCCGATCCAAATCAACGCGATCGTCAGACTCCGAGTCTGATAAGGCTGACCTGAAGGTGAGGCTGCTCCGAGCGGCAGCTGGCTGCTTCTTCGAGCGGGACTTCGGCGGCAGGTCGCGCTGCTTGGCGAGAGCTTGAACGATGGGGAATCGGTCGCTTAAACCCGCGTCGGCCGCTGTTGTTGGCATCGCATGAATGCTGGTCCAAGAACGGTACTCACGGATCCTTCCGAACGTGATTTTGTCGTCTTCTTTCTTCTTCCCCCTGTTCTTGGTCGCCGGGGCCTTGGCCTTTGCCTTCCCCTTCTTCACGGGCACCTTCTTCGACGCTGCACAACGAGTACCCTCGGCACTATAGTCCACTTCATCATCATCACCCTCGTCATCCTTCCGCCTCCTCTTCGCTCCTCCGCCCCGCTTGTTCGCTTTTGCAGCTGCCGCCTCCTGCTCGTCCACCACCTCAGTCAAGCTCCTTCTCACCTTCGTGATTGGAACTGGCTGCCCTCTCTCGGTCCAGCCCGAGTATTTCGTCCAGTCCTTCTTCTTCGCCTTATCTTCCTTCTTCTTCCTCTCCTGCTCCCTCTTCTCTTCCTCTTTCTGCTGCTCCAGGAGTCTCACGTCGTTCCTTCCTCCTGGATCGGGATTCGCGATGGGGATGGATTTCCCGGCCTGGCGACGGGATTCGCTGGGTGAGGATTTGACGCCGACCCTGCCGTTGACGACCTTCCATGCCGAGTTGTCACTCTGCGTGGATAGGCGAGCCGCGGTGGATGACGAAGCCGGAGCTTGGCCTTGACTTGCTTGCCAATTTGCGTTGCAGTCAGGGTTCGATCGCTGCGCAGAGTGAGCGGCGTTGATCTGCGCTAGGTTGAAGGGCGTGGATGTGAATTTGACGGTCTCGTAGCGAGAGGACAAGTCAAGGTCAGCGGCGAGTCGCCTGTCAGCATTCAACGCTGCGCGGCGGTACCCGGACGGCGCCTCGTCGTCCTCTCCGCTGGAGGAAGAGGAGTCGGAGGCGTAGCCCTTCTTCCAGGGGTCCTTCTCTTTATGTTTCGACATGGCTTGGGTGAGTGATCGGTAAGTATGAGTGAAGATGCGGGTGAGGGTGAAGACGAAGCGGTGTGTATGTGTATGTATACACTCTTTGATCGTAAATGCGACGGTGAGAGACGAGATGATGATCCAACACCTCACCTACACCTCCAGACATACAGGACGACAACACGGTCACGTGATATCACCGCTCATCCGCGGCCGGCGCCCAGCCCAGCCTGGCACCCATCCAGCTCACTTCCTTCTCCTTCTTCTCTTTCCATTCCGCGTCCTACTCGATCCCCTTGTCGGCGCAGGTACGATGTCGGACTCGCAAAATCCCTCGGCCGGCCCGTCCCAGCGCCCCAACGAAGTGGGCGTGCTTCGTCAGTTTGTGATCGAGTACCTCCAGCAACACGGCTTCGACCGTGCCCTTCAATCTCTCACAGCTCCTGATCCCGCCAACCCCGATGCCGAAGGGGAAGACGAGCCGACGAACGGCGCTGCCGGGGGCGGAGTGGGTCAGAGACGGCCCAGTGCAGGTGCAGCCGGAAGGGAGGCGCGGTTCCTCGCTCCCGGACCCCTCAGCATTGAGGCGAGCCTCAAGCGCAATATCCCTCAAGCGATGACGGGCTCGGCATCCACGCTTTCTGACAAAGTCAACGCCGGATTCGAAGCTCAGGCGCTCTACATCATCGACATGATGCAGAAGCGGGCGGGAGGGAAGGATGCAGGCGAGGATGGCGCGGCCGCTCCAGCATCCGCACAGGTGGATATTCCGAACGCCCCGGAGAGTCTGCTAGACCCATCAGATAGAGTCGACGGGTACAGGCGCTATCGCCGCTGGGTGGATAATGGGCTCGACTTGTGGAAGGTACGCCGACGTGAAAAAACATTGCTGATGCCCAGCCCGAGCTCGATGCCTTGTGTTTTCCCATCTTTGCACATACATTCCTGGACTTGGTGTATCACAACTTCATTTCTGCTGGTGCGTGTTTCAGATTCAACCCCTTTTCTTCCCACAATGTGTAACGAAGAATATCGGGCAGGGCATAATCAGCGTAAAACGGCGCACGTGCAGCTGTGTTGACATGCAGCTCGGGCCTTTCTCGAAGCGAACAAGGATCACCATGTACAATACCACCCGCAAGAGATCTCGTCCCTTTCAGCCATCAACGATCGTCAACGGTTAGCGGACAACCCGTACTGCGTCCAGCTTTTGTAAGTAGTATATCCTCAACCGGTCAGACACTGCTTATATTCAGGCATGACAAGTACGCTGTGTCGTTAACACAGACCTCACACAGTCTCCTGCTGCAGTGGCTCAGCGGAGCAAGTCTCGATGAAGTGTTCGAAAACGGGCGCCATACGCAGGCTGGCCGGGCGATAGAGGCGGTCAAGGGAATTGTGCAGTCCCGCATCCAGATCAAGGGTGGGTGCTCTCATGGGTAACACCGTAATCGAGCCTGACGTCAGTTGTCGACTCGTCGATACCACTCGACCCGGCCAGTTTGGCATCCACCAATGGCTTGCCACCAACATCATCCGGCAATGTCGAGCAGTTCAACTCGACCAAGCTGAAACTCGGTCCGGCGCCAATGACCGAGAAGTTGAAGGAGCAGGTCACCTCGACGATACGGCAACAAGACGCCGAGGCGAACGGATCGACAGACGTGAACGGTGATGCAGCCGGCATGGTACCGAATGGCAACGCGGAGCATGCGAACGGCGACGGGGATGTGGAGATGGCGGACGGCCAGGATGGGCAGGCTTCACAGACGGCATTGGAGAAGACAGCGAGAAGGGATACGAAACAGTCGGACATCCTGCCGGATCTGATACCGGAATTGGATCCGGACCTCGTCTCCCCCTCCGAAGGAGAGCTGCTACCTCCACCCCCATCCGGCCTGTTCAGGACATCAGATGTCAAGCGCGAGGTGGAGACCATCAGGGACAAGCGGAAGTTGATACGCCTCGGAGTGCAGGATGGTGAGGGAGCGGGGGTGACGCCGGTGTTGCCAAGTGTTGTGGCATTTACGGTCTTCGACAGCGGCGAAGGGTGTGTTGGCGAAACCACACCTCTTTTCATTCAGCTGACAGCAGCGTGTCTTCTGTCGAGTTCTCACCCGACTCGTCGATTCTCGCCGTCGGCTCGCCGGAGAGCTGTATCAGATTGTGGAGTTTGAAAGGGGAAAAGCTCAAGGCGAAAAAGCTGGGTAAGTGAATGGCGTCGCTGCAAATGATTCCGTTCTCATGTCAGATCCCCTTTCTGGCGATATCGTTGAAGATGAAGGCGCATCGATGCGAAAGCTTATCGGTCATTCCGGCCCCGTCTACTCTGTCGCTTTCGACCCATTGAATGGCTCGGCCGCGCCTCCCCAGACCATGCTTTCGTCATCGCAAGACGGCACCGTGCGCCTATGGTCCATGGATTCGTATCAAAATCTCGTTGTATACCGCGGGCATAACCGCGATCCGGTGTGGGATGTCCAATGGGGACCGTTTGGGGCGTACTTCGCTACGGCCAGCAGAGATCGCACCGCGAGGCTGTGGATTACGGATAGGGTGTCGCCCGTCCGAATGTACACGGGGCACATGGGTGATGTCAACGTAAAGCTGCTTCTGAGGAAATGGACCAGGCTGATTGCAGTGCGTGCAATTCCACCCGAACTCGTTGTACCTCGCTACGGGTTCGCACGATAAGTCGGTGCGAATGTGGGACGTACAAAGAGGCGCCTGCGTCCGGCTGTTGATGGGCCATACCGATTCGGTGTCGACTATCGCTATCTCGCCAGACGGGAGGACACTAGCCAGTGCGGGTGAGTCAGGCGGCCAGATACTGGAGTCCCGCTCACGCCAGGTCTCGACAGCTCAATCATGCTCTGGGATTTGGGAACTTCACGGCTGATCAAGAAAATGACGGGCCACAAATCGCACATCACCACCTTGTCGTTCTCGGCGGAGTCAGCGACGCTGGTATCAGGTGGTTTGGACTCGACGGTGCGGGTGTGGGATGTCAAGTCTGCAGGAGGGGCGAAGACCGGTGGCGGGATCGACGACGCGAGGAAGGGTGTCGAGGTGGGTCGGGAACACGGCGCGTTGCCTATGGGTCGCGGCGACGGGCAATGGGACGACGTCAACAATACGTGAGCACGAGCTTGGCTTTGCGGGAAGACGTCGGTCCGCTGATTCGCAGCGCCGATTTGCTTGCCACGTTCTACACGAAGCGTACACCGATCCTGCGGGCACATCATACACCACGGAACTTGTGTATGGTGGCGGGGAGATTCGTACCGCCCAGCAAAGCGAAGGCATGAGACATGTGGCATCCAGGATTGATAGAGGCAAGAAGAACCTGAGGGACAGTAGAGTGGGGCGGATGTCCAGGTGGGGGGGCGCATTGACGGCTCGACGGGGTTTACATCGACCTTGCGCTCATTGGTGAGGCATGAGCGGTTGCGAGTCTGGAGTTGTCAGGTGACCTGTACCATGCATGTCACGAAGTATCAACATGAATGGCAGCGAATCTGACATTTCGAGCTGGGGCCCCCGCATGGGTGAGGCCCGAGGTGGCGCTTTTGTTCCCTTCCTCGGTCTCCTGTTCGCCCTTTGCTGTCAGCCCATCTCTCCGAGCACTACTGCCTCACCTCCAGAATCCGCTTGTACTCGTCCGCGACACACTCCCAATCCACTTGACCTTTGGGCGTCCTCCCTTTGGCGATGGCCTGCAAGAGTGCCCCAAGCTCCCTCGGTGGAATGCGCTTAAAGGTGAGCACATCCCAGGTCACCGGATCCATGCGGCTCTTATACAAGCTGAGGGGATCGCCGAAATCCTTTCCCGGATGACCATAGCTGAACCAAGTCCTGCTTCGGCGGATCAAGGCCTGACTGGTTTCGACGTCGTTCAGGCACACAGCCGCTTCGAACAGGTGCAAGGCGGTTTCTTGGCCGGAAATCGCCTCGTTCCGGATCAACAGCCGGACAATGGTGAGGGCGGCGTCGCACTCGTATTTCTGCAGGAGCTTCACGATCCGGTAGAGGCGGTATCCGACCGGACCGTACCTCTCCATGCTGATTGCTTTGCCGTGTATAAGGTCAAGGGCGGGCGCAATGATCGAGGACTTCTCGATGTCGTTGTCCGTGAAGACCAGCTTGTCGTCGGTCACGTCGCGCAGTGCGAGCATGGAGTCGAAGACAGGACTGAGCCGATCAGCTGTGCTGTTACAGGTTGGGGATCGGCTCGAGCTCACCTGGCCGCCATCAAGTGGATCTTCTTCATTCGGAAGCGCAGGCCATCGCTCGAAATGAGGTTGAAGTCGGAATCCTTGGACTGGTAACGGCGGTTACAATCATCGATCACGTCGTTCTCAGGGGGCGCTTCGTCGCTGCTGCCAGTCTGTCATTTACGTTTCGGCGGCATCTTCGAAGTTGATGAGCAGGTGTTGGATGCGGAAGATCGGCCAAAGGGCGTTGAAGACGTGTAGACAATGACGCCCGCCCAGAGTTGAAACAACGGGGTTCGCCCACCGAGCCGTCATTGCCGCTGCAACGTCCTTTAGCTGGGCCGAGACGCCTTTCGCAGCTTACAGATGACGCTCAGCTAGCTTCATAGGTTGACTTCACACACTGGTTCATGTCCATTGATGCTACAACAGGGCTCAAACAGATCTTGCTCACGTCCTTCGTGGTTGAAGCACGTTAATCTCCGCCACCTTCGGCTCCTTCCTCCGCGGCTGAAGCGTATTTACACCATCTGTCTTCCTCTTCCTCGGCTGCAACGTCGTCACCCGTCCCACCTCAGCCCTGTCGGGACCGACAACTCGCTCAACGTCCCGCTTCGCGTCCACTACGCCCCTACACCTCTCATACCCTGCCTGCCCGATCTCATCTGTCACTAATCCCTCAACACTTCTCTGCCAGATCTCGCTCCCTTCCACCGCGTAGTCGATCGTCTTAAAGTCGGTATTGAGTAGCGCCTGATGTATGCGTTCGACAATTTGCGCCTTGATCTCACACGATGGGCTGGCGTTGGCCTTCTCGGCTTTGCTCGCTGAGCCGCCTTCCGTCGTGGGCCTATCAGCGTCCGTATCCGCAGCCGTATCCGCGGTAGGATCCGATTTGGAGAGTGTCTGTGGTCTCGTATCTGGCAGCCCGTGCGTCACCGGAATGACCGACTCGAGGTGGAAGAACCCCGTGACATCGCCGCTCGAGCACTCCTGCCTGAAGCCCATCCGCTCCCAATATTCCGCCGTGCTCATCTTGCGCAGGGTTGCCTCTGACGCCTTGCGTTCTTGCTCGCTTCGCTGTTTCTCGCGCTCTTTCAATGCCTTCGGTCGGCTCGCGTGGCCTTCGGAGCGCTGTGCGGAGGGCAATGGCGCGTCGTTGACGATCTCGTCGAGAAAGCGGGTCTTCGGGTCGTCCGGCAGAGAAGGGATGCACCATGCGAGATTTATCGGCTGACTGGTCTCAGCAGGCGGCAGGGTTGACGTGGCCGCGGATGACGGCTCGAACAGGTTCCGACCGAATGGAGGGGCATATGTCCAGGCGAGGCCCGGTGATAATGGTCGTCTTGGCGCTCCCAGCATCCCAGCGGCTTCGGCAAATGAGTAGCTAGGCAGCGTGTACCGCAACGCTAAGCTTCCTGCCGATCAGTCCATGTCGAAATGTCCATTCCGCCTCCGCCCAGCTCACATACCATTTGCATTTACGTCTTCACCTGAGGTCGTCGCCTGCTTGAGCAAGCCAGTTGCGACCTCCTCATATACGCCCTTCCACCACCCGCACAGCCTCAGCCCTCCGCTGACGCGCTTGCCCTTTGCCTGCGCCGAGTTCGGGAACAGATACTGGCTCTGGCTCCGCGCGAAGAGGGCGACCTGGACATTCCGGCTCGGACGTGTTGACGGATCGAGGTGGAAACCGAGGAAGGAAACCAGGAGCTGGCGTGTGAGCGGTAAGGGCGATGGGGAGTATCCCGACGTGTCGACTTTCGAGATGTAGAGGACGGAGGTAGAGGTGCTGGGTATGGTGTACAAGTATGCTTGCAAGGCGACGACCAGGACCCGACGCGGTGTGGATGAGGACCCGGCGGCGGGTGTGGTGTTTTCCGCAAGAGAGATGGAGCCTGCCTCGGCGGCTTGATGTATGGACACGTCGGGCGGGATCGTCGTTGCCGACTCGTCGACACCGACTTGGGGCGAAGCCGTCTCAGGCTCGCCATTCGAACCGGAGGCAGAGCCATTCTGTGCTGATGCTGACGCATTGGGCGATGCGTACTGGACCTCCGACGCGACGGTGATCAGATACTCCTTCTCGAAGCATTTTGGTGAGTGCGCAGCGTATGGAAACAACGCCGAGGTCCGTTTCGGGATGGAAGTGAGCACAGTCAGGTCGAGCCGTTCTGGATTCGACAAGGCCGACAATGAAGCCAGGAGATGGTCGCGCAGGCTGACGTCAGCTTCTCACCGCGATGATCTGCCTGTCCTTGGTGTGCATACCTTCTCTGCGATGGTGTTGCGGTCATTCTCAGTGCCGGGACTATTGCAGATTTAGGATCTCAGCGAGCGAAACGAGCAGAGTGAATTTCCCTCATGTTGACTTTGGACGCGACGCGTCAGACCAGGACAGCCTCCACCCCAACACCTCCAGGTGACCGACATCACTTCCTGCTGGGTAGAGCGACCTGCATATCGTGGAGCGAGAAGGCCATGCATGCGACACCAAAACGGCCGGCAGTGACCTTGGGAACATTGCCTCACATCCGCTCCGGAAGCGTACTCTGGAGAAGCTGATGAGTCATCTGCATCAACGGGAACCTCGGAGCAGCCAAGAGCACTTTTTTCATAACCAGCATAACCAGTGAGATGGTACCGAAAGTTGAAAATGATACAACACGACCGAAATCACTTCAGCACGTTCTATACTGCCTCTTCTTAATCTTATACAACCCCACTGCCTGTCACCCGGTCTGCGCACACCTAGGCAGCAATGTCGGCAAGGTCCAACCTCCGTCCGATATGATGATGCCTCATCTCGTTCTCCTGCATGTCCTCCAGCTCGTCTTCCTCTTCCTCGTCATCATCAAACTCCTCCTGCTTGACCGTCACATCGTCGTCATCCCGCTCCTGTTGCAGTCGTTCAAAGTCGGCGCCGAGGGCTTCGAGCCTACGTCGCCGCCATTCCAGGTTGACGCTGACGAGCCATGCCCGGATCATCATGGCGTGATGACGTCGAAGTTCGCGCGGGATGGCTTCCCGCGTTCGGGACGAAACCGCTCGTCGATCATCAACGGCAGGAGAGGATCGGTCGTCAAGCTCCAGTCGTTTGACGCCTCGGAGAATCTCGTCCTCAGTATGGCGCTTCACAGGCGTGGCATGCGGCGGCGAGCGGGGTCTCGAGATGGAATCGACACCAGGCAGCTGACCTGGCGTGTCTTCGCGGGACGAGACGCGGTGCAGGGCCGGAAGACGGAGCGAAGGGTCGGCCATATCGTCTGAGAGGAGCAGGTTGCGCACCGAGATGCGCGACTCGCGCACTTCAGGCAGCTCTTCCTCGACGGACTCTGGGCTGTCGGCGACCGAAGACCGCTCGGACGATTCGGCAAGGCGGGATGATGGAGCTGTGCCAAGCGGCGCGACGTGGCGGTAGGTCTTTTTGTAGAAGTCGCGGGGCGCAAGCGTGGCCGGAGGAGGGGGGATCTTTGATCGCGCCAGGGAGTCAAAGTTGTACATCTGGTCGTTCGAGCCGAGCCCGGAGTGGAAGTCGGTGCTGAGCGAGTCGACGTTGCCCAGGTCAGAGTATGGGTTGCTGCCAGGACCATACACGTTGCTGGTGAACGAGGGCTTGGCGGAGAGATGACCGTTGGTAATGGAGTGGTTTCGCGGCAGGCCGGCGATGGTTCGCTTGCCGGGCTCGACGTCGGACATGGAGTGGCCCCTTGATCGGCTAAGGTGAAGGTTGTCAAGCTGCGGGTACAGGCCTGCGAAGGAGACGGACTGGTTCGGCAACGAGGTGGCGAGGTCCTGCGAGATGCCCGGGATGGGCATGCCGGGCATACCCGCGAGACCGAGCGAAGCGAGCTCATCCGGGTTGAACAGATCCTCGATGGGGCTTTGGTCAGACAGCGGAGAACTGGAGGCACCCGACGATCCGCCGTAGGAAGGAGCCTGGGCCATGGGGATTGGGGCGGAGCCGTGGTTGGCCGCATCTCGTCCGAGAGAGATCATGAACTGGTTGAACAAGGCGAGGTCGGCTTCTGTGCGAATCTCGGGCATAGCCATTGACTGAGGCGCAGGCAAAGACTGAGCGAAGTTGGGGTAGCCGTTACCGAACGACGGGTAGCCGACATTTCCATTGAGCGCCGGTAGGTTCGAAAGCTGGGCCGGCAATGACGGCATTGAGATAGAGTTGAGCCGATTGATCATGTCTGAAGGTGAGCGAATGTACCAACGGACTAATGGCAAACATACCCGAGTCATAGACCGGCTCCATGCGACGCTTCTTCATGTCCGCCAGGAAGCCATCGAATGCACCCTCGTCCAACTCGAGGTCTCGCTTCACGCTAGTCTTGAAGCCAAGTCCCTGTCCAGCGAGCTGTGCAGCGTACAGCTGGTTCTGTTGCTGCTGGAGAGCGAGCTGCTGAAGCGCTTGCATCTCGCGTTGTTGATACGCAGCCAGCTCGTCATGCTGCTTTTTGTGTAGGGCGGCGAGGACAGCGGGGTCGGGGGAGTGCGACTTGATGTGCGGGTGATACCCACCGGCGGACAACAGGTGGTCGTACGGAGACGAAGGCTGAGCGGACTGACTGGACGAAGGGGGAGAGAGCGAGGCCGATAGGGGTGATCGGTTGAGGTCGCCTGACAGTCGACGGTCGGGGCCGGTGACTCGCTCGTTGAAAGCAGGGTCGAGCGAGGTAGTCGCCTTGGACAGCTTGTGCAACTGGTGGTGCTCTTGCGTGTGAATGCGCTCGTGCTTCTTGAGATCCTGTGGACGCTTGAACGTCTTTCCGCAAACGGCGCAAGGATGAGGTTTGAGTGGCGTGTGGACTGCCAAGACATCAGCGGCTGTAGAGCGGGTATACGCCGGCCGACTTGGCGAAAACGATGGGGGACTGGATGGGGTGTGGAGGGAGTTGATAGAGAAGATGGTACTCACCCCGCAGATGACTGGTGATGTGGTCACGCTTGACGCACTTGACCCCGCAGCCCTCCCAGCCACAAGTCAAGCACAGATTGTTGGTGCTTTTCCTGCCGACGTGTTGATTGCAGAGATGATCGTAAAGGGCGTCGGGCGTTGGAGCGTGGTAATCGCACCCCTTCCATTTGCACTCGATCTGGTCGTCCTCTCCCTGCGTCATGGTGAGGCTAGGCTCGAGGTGGATGGCGTTCGGGACGGGCACAGTTGTGTTATGCACCATTTCCGGGGTGATCGGCTCGACGGAGGAAGCGGATGCAGACCCGGAGTGGGCCGAGCGGGATTGGTGGGTCGATTGCTGGTGGATCGAGGCAGGGTGCAGATAGGGCGCTGGCAGAGACGGGTACGCCATCGTACTGTCGGAGTTGAAGAGAGAGGGGTGTGTTTGTCGGTAAAGTAGAGCGACCTAGGGTGCCAGTCAAAGGAACGATGCGATACGGCGAGACTGCGCAGGCCGAGGCCGGGTCAAAAATACTGCGCAGCAGGTATCGATCGTTGTCGCTTGTGTCGGGTGTCGTTGATGCGCTGCTTTGTCGACGTCGAAGGCGTGGATGTCGATGATACTGCAAGAAAGAAGAATGTATTGATGCAAAGAAGGGGATGCGATGCTGACGGTGCACGAGTGGAAATGTGGGCACAAAAGCCAAGAGGGGGGGTCCTTTGGTGGCCACTTGGCGTGCTCAGGGACACGATCACGGACTCGCCCGCAACTCACTTGGCAACCTCGGCGTTCTTGGCAAAAACCAAATCTACTGGATTCGGCAGTCACACAAGGCACACACAAGCCCCGACTCTTACACGAGTGTGGCACTCGAATCGACGACGTCATGGCCACTGACTGTCACTACGTACCGCACACCTCGACTTCACTTGGCGCTCTCCCACCTGTATGAGCACAGCAGCTGCGTGGCGGAGTCTGCCGCTGACTGGCCGATTCCTTTCGGTTTCTAGCGCAAACGGCGTATCACGACCTCCTGATGGGGGATCGCGGGCACGACCGCAGCGGCGCGGAACCCCCCCGATCGCCTGGCTCCCGATCTTGTCTCTCCCCGTCGAGCTCCGAGCCCGGTTTCCTTGTTAGTTTCCTTCCCTTTTCGGACCGTGTTTGCTCGACCAATGCACTATCGTCTCAAGTGTACTACAACCAATGTACAACCAAGATAACTCGCCTTTCCCTAACCGCTTGTCACGTCTACAACTCCGCTTTGCGGAGCAACTTCTTCTTCGCTCGAAACATGCCAAACCTCGTCGCAGTCGAGATCTCCTTGAGGTTGCGCTTGATTGCGTCTTTGGCAGTCGGCCTGCAGTCAGTACGCGCGCCCATGAAGCCGGACTGGGACCTACTTCCACTCCTCTGCCCTGCCTCCCAAGTCACCGGTCTTGCCTCCCCACTCCCTCGGCCGGTACTTCTCCTTCTCATCTTCGGTGACTCTAAGCTGTTTGTCCCCACTCGCCCATCGCGAGGGCAGGTATCCACCCTGACCTTCGTCGATGATTGTACTGGGCGCCTTGGTTGCGCTGCCGACCGCGCCGAGGGACCGGATCGACATGTCGGCACTGCCGCGTCTGCCGCTGCCGCCGATACTTGCTCCGCTCTGAGCATGGAGGGCATGCGAGAACGGCCCCTTTATGACATGGTCGTGTTTCGTTTGCACTCTGGTCGACTTGCCATTCTCAGGAAAGATGATTCGTGGATCGTCGTCCTCGACTATCTCGATCTCGGGCAATGCCCGTCCACGACCGCTCTGGGACAGAACAGTGTCAATGCCGAGACTGCCCGCGCGCGACTTCATGCCGGTGTGCCGCTCGCGATCCTCGCGTCGCTTCGCCTGCGCAGGTGTCTCCGGGAAAAGATCCTGACGAGGAGGTTGGGGCGGCTTCAACGGCCACGCCGAGTCGGACGAATTCCGCGAAGAGGTGGACATACGGGCCGAATCGGGGACTCGGAGATTCTGGAGTTGGTCCGCGAGCGTGTGTCGTGTTTGTGGGCGAGGCGACAAGGGTCGAGAAGACTGAGGCGCGTCGAATCCCGTCACAGTCGTCTTCTTGTCCGTGATTGAAATCGACATCGGAGGCTTCTCCTTCTCCTTGGGCGCTGTCCGTTCCGTCGACTTTTGCGGCGGCGACTCTTCGATCGCATGATCCATTGCGGATACATCACGCGAGACGAATGTCGGATTCGAGTGTTGCGCGAAAGTCGGTGAGAGCGGGCTGGGGACATAGTACCCCTGTTGCGACTTGGAACGCCCGTTAGTTATATGCGTAGAAGCCGCCGAAGCGAGTCCATCCTCGCTGGACCGTATCGATGGAGTCGCCCGTCCGGAGCCTCTCTCGCTCAGCATGCTTCTCCGCCGAGCTGCCGCGAGACCTGACACCTCATCCATCCGTCTCCGCTCCACCTCGAGGCGGCGCCGAATCTCGTCCTCTCCCGGGCCGTCCATGCTCTCCCTCTTCTCCATAATCTCGCTTCCGGATGCTGAGCTAGTGTCCGAACCACTTCCTCTTCTCCTGTCCGAGCCGAAGGCGCTTCGCCTCCGCGATTTTCGTCGGGCCATTTCAGCCACTCCTCCAAAGGGATCGTACTCCTGGTCATGCACCTTGCCATTCGAGTCGACATAGATCCCTCCTACCCGCGACCCGTTCGACGATCTGTCGTTCTTGAAGCTATGAAGGCTCGCCGACGGACGAAGGCCTAGGCCACCCGCCTTCTTACGCCGGTCGCCGTGGCCTCCAGCCGTCGTCGCGGACCGGGATGGTCCAGCGAGGGATGCTGAGTCCGGATCAGCCATGTCGGTTTTGTACCCCGGCTGTAGTATCTTGTCTAACTCTGCCCGCTGGCCGGCGGCCGCTTGATCGCGCCGTGCCGCGCGAGAAAGGTGGTTGAATGCAGGTGGGAGGGGCGAGAAGGCCGAATTGGGG
>JAHXHD010001153.1:0-10957 GCA_019857685.1 Papiliotrema terrestris | reverse complement strand
GCCCCCGCCCAGACTTCCGAGGCCCCCGCCAACAACGGCGGTCTCTCCGGCGACGTCCAGACCGGCGGTGACGCTACCTTCTTCTACCAGAACGGCAACCCCGGTGCTTGCGGCAACTACAACTCGGACTCTACCCCCCTCGTCGCCATCGACCAGGCTTGGTGGCCCAACTTCGGCCAGCAGTCCGACCTCTGCGGCAAGTGGGTGACCATCAAGAACACCAACAACGGAAAGACCGTCGCCGCCCAGATCCAGGACGTCTGCCCCACCTGCAACAACGCCAACTCGCTCGACCTCTCGGTCGGTGCTTTCAACGCCATCGCCTCCGAGGCCGACGGCATGGTCCCCATTGAGTGGTCCTTCAACTAAAGGTCCGACGAAGACGACCTGGCGTCGCGTTCCTTTGTAGCGTCTTAGACCGTCCTGTTTCTCTTTCCGGGCTTTGTGTTCGCAATCTACTTTTCCGACAACCCCTGCATCCGCCGCGCGGATCAATTCTCCAACCCGACAAGACCCGCCTCTATCTCGACTTGCTTTTATAATATCCTAGCGATACGTCGAGTAGAGTAGAGGAGGACTCCCATTGGGACGATGAAGATTATCGGACGCTGTGCGGACGTAATCTACTATGCCTTATGAATATGGAGCTAGTCTCTGCATGGAAACGACCTGACTTGTCCACTTGGCTTTGCAATGTCTTTTGTTCTTGCTGCATCTCTGCATCGCTCACGAGTGGGTAATCGTGGCACGAGGGTTGTGGAGTAATGTGAAGCACATGGCAGCCCGATCAAACGGTTCACACCGGCAAACATGAAACACGCCGTGTTTGCAAAGTTCAGACCGGGAAACTTGGTCATCCGACTTTGCCTTTGCCTTTGCCCGATCACATCTCGCCAACATCACTATTGCGAGTTCGCACAAGCCTATCTGAGCGTTGCCGCACCGTCCAGCCCTGGGCTGGTCAATGTCCATCGCTTCTCACCTGTCCAGCATACGTTCGACCTTTCGCTGTTTCGCCTCGTCAGCTCTCTCCTCCGATAGACAGCTCATATTCCGCCTGCCCGCGCGGAAACCGCGGCATTGCTCGGACGGCCTCTGGACACTGCTCATTGGTCTGCGCATCGGCATACGCGGTCGACCAAGCATCGTCCTGTCTCCCGGGGACCGCGATATGTGCGTTGCGGCCAGTGAGACGGCGGCATCGAGCAAGGAGGGTGGGTATGCGACACTGATCTCAGGCCGAAAGCTGCATTCTACGCCGTCGCTGCGGGTCGCAAACCCGGTATATACTCGACATGGGCCGAGGCTGAAGCGCAAGTAAAGGGCTACGCGGGGTGAGCTGGCCGTTTTCTCGCTGGTGTGCCGAGTTGAGCTGAGCCTAGGGCCAAGTTCAAGAAGTTCAACCACGAGTCCGAAGCCCGAGCGTTTGTAGACGGTGGATCGAGTTCGTCCAGATCGACGACGCAAGCCGCGTCGACTACAACACATGTCCCGCCGGCCACCTACGCGCGAGGATCATCGCCCGTGACGCATGCTGCCTCGTCTGAGCTTCCGCCGAAGCTGGCCGCCCTGGTGCAGAAGGGCTGGCGGTTCTCGACGAAGGCGCCGACGGCTTTGGTCGTTTATACGGACGGGAGTGGGATCGGGAACGGGAAGAAGGGCGCGAAAGCCGGCTTGGGGGTCTGGTGGGGCAACACAGGCGATGCGCTAGCATTGTGAGTCTACGTGATATCTGGACGTGTTGCGCCAGAAGAAGGCTGAGAGCAGCAACCTGGCTGAGCGGGTGCCGGGCGAACTGCAGACGAACAACCGGGGCGAACTGCTGGTATGTCGCGTTGTCTGCTCCACCCATCACATGACGTGCGTGTGAGCTCACGCCAGTCCGTCATACGCGCCATCGAGACGTGCCCGTTCCCGGATATGCCACTGGAGATACGCACCGACTCGCAGTACACGATCATGTGCATGACGACGTACCTTCCCATCTGGCTTCGCAATGGATTCAAGACCTCAGCGAAGAAGACGGGTCCGCGTGGAGAGCTCACGTATTCAAAGGGTGACTCGCGGAGCGATGTCAAGAACGCGGATATGATCAAGCATCTGTTGGTCCTCTTGCGGCGGAGAGGGATCACGGCACCGGTGCGGTTCAAGCATGTGCGGGGCCATATTGGTGTGGAGGGGAATGAAGGGGCCGATGTGAGTCGAGGCGTGCTGCATGAAAGGATGCAGCTCATGTCAGCGTCTGGCCCGTATGGGTGCGGCCCAGCCTCCTCTGCCCGATCGGTCGGACTGGCTGGATCCAGACACGGCGGACACCAAGAACGAGCCGCCATCTGCAGTGGACGTAGAGGTAGGCCACGCCTCGACTGGTGATTCATCATGACTGATGGGCAGATCGACGAGGATTGGCTGATGAGCCCGGAGGAATTGGATCTATTCGAGCGGAATTTCGAGGAGGTGGTGGACCGGTGATCTCCATCAACCGGCATGATTGTAGATTGCGGAAACGCAGTCATGACATGACGACAATGACGAACAATCGAGCATGCTTGACAATGCCACGGCGATGGTAGCACCTGCTGAGCAAGTCTAGCATCTTCCGGTCGCGTGACTGACGGGAGGTGAGCATTGGCGAGAGACCATCCAGATGAGAGGAGCAGTGACTCCGATCGCCGAGCCGGGCAACCGGTCTCGTGAGTCGCTGTATCATGAAACTCGACGACAAAGGTCTGGATCACACGCTTCGCAGGACTGGCTCGGCTACTTCGATGTTGCATGAGCCTGGTCTGGTCCAGGTCGAGCACATTTGGAGCATTGGGCCTGAGCCTGGACATGACCTCGATGGTGTTTGTCTCGATACGCAGTACGCCTTGCACTGCGGACAGACGGGCCTAAGGCCTGTCTCACACCGTCCTTCCGATGAGTTGGGTCGCTAGGGATCTGCCGCTCAGGCTTTAGGGCCCGGCAGGCCACTGCTACGCCTGCGGGCTGTCCTGACCCCGCGAGTGAGGTATAAAGTCTCTTTCGTCTGACGGCCCTGACACACCACTCCTTCCGGGCCTCCGCTCCTCTTGGCCTGCGCCGATAGTCGCCTTCTCCAGGCCCGACATGCGAACTCGATCTCAGGCGCGCAAAGACGACGTCCTCGCCGAGGCGCTCGCGCAGGTCGCAAGGGGCTCTGGGTCGTCTCAGTGAACATTCCGCTCATGTCCGAGGCAGCATTTGCAGCCGAAAGGACGTGTTATCAGCCGAGATGATCATGGACAAGGCACCGAAAATACATTGTACAGTTGGCTGTTTATACATCGTATATGCAAATATATCGTCCTCATCCCCTCCACCCTCACGGCCCATCTCTCTTCGCTATCGCAATGACGAGATCTCTGCCCCAGCCCAACTTCCACTGGAACAGCCTTTTCAGTTCCCGGATGTGGCCCGGTGGGATAGATTGCTCAGCCGTGGGGAAGACCATAAAGTCCGCCTCGCTCAGAACCGAGCGCAACAGCGATCCGAGCAGGAGGCACAGTATACAAGCGATGATCAGGCCAGGCAAGGACACCACGGGGCGCATGATGTCGCGGCTTGTCGTTATTGCCAGGCTCGTGTGCTGCTGGACCGGCTTCGGCTCCACAAAACGGTCCTCCTCTGGTAAAAGTGTAAGCGGCGCGGGCGCCTTGACCGGACTGACGTTGGCAGAGGTCGGGGCGGAAGTGGAGAAGCGCGAGAGGCGTGGGTACTTCCAGAACGAATACCGTTTCGATGGTTCCGGCAGAGGTGGAGGTGGTGGTGGGGGGATGGGGACATCAAGTGTTGGGGTTTCGTGCAAAGATGCCGTATCGCCGTTCGACTCGGCGCGGACGGGCGGTGGGGCGATGACTGGCGGGAGGGGGAGTAAGTCGCGATTGACGGCGAGAGGATTTGCCAGGCTGGTGGAATATGGCGTGTCTCGTGAGACGAGCCGAGGCGGGCCCTTGGCCTCCCTGGCTGCCCTGCCGACTTTCTCGTCCTCGATCGCAATGCTTTGACCGAGGTACCGGTACCCGGGCTCGGTACGTGGCTTGAGCGAAAGGCTCACCACCGCGCCGTCGTTGAGCAGGTCAAGCAGCCATCGCGGTCGGGGCAGAGGCGGGGTCCGACTACTAAGCGGATCATCGATGCTCGGCTCGTACCCCGACGTGGGGAGCGTGACGCGTAACAGATGCCTCGGGTTCTGCGTCGGGTCCAGCGAAGCAGATTGCAGGACCGACGGCGCAAGGGCGATGATGGCCACTTTGAACGGCAGGTCCAACGCCGGCGGCGGGATCGAAAATGGCAGCACCGATTCTCCGTTATGCGTGAACTGCGAGGCAGGCAGCGACATGCCGAGGATTTCAATATCGCACCCGTTCTTCGCGAGAGATGCCCCCACCTCAATCTCAGCGACAAGCAAGTCCCGCTTGCCGCGGCGGATCTCTTCGGCTAGATCGATGACCGTCGACCGGGACGACGCGACAGAGAGCTTGCTGTCGGTGTGGCGCAGCACAGGTGACATAGGGGATAGCGTCCCGTCTGCCTCCCGCGGAGTCGTTGTGGGCTGCACGATAACCGTCAAACCGTATCCGTTCTCGTCGTTGCGCACGTCCACTCCGATCCGCTCGGTATCGACGCCGTCGAGGGACCATGGCCCCTGTGCGACGCTGTCCGGTGCCAGCGCCATCGCACTTGGACTACGGGCGCGGGAGGGCGGTCCGTTGGCTTTCAAGCTCGCCTCGACAGTGAGCACCACACGCGGCAGCGCCGAGTTGAGCACATTGTTCACCGACAGGGGCATGCTTCCCGAGTAGTCCACGGACGCGACGTACATACACCGCGTGGACGGTATCGCATACTGCTCGTGCGAATACGGGTCGATTGTTTCCAGGATCCAGCCCTCAAGGACGATCGTCCCCGTCGGCAGGTTGGTCGGATTGTACTTGCTAGCATCAAAGTCGAGCGTGAGCGGGTCGAAAGATGACGTCGTGGCGTGTAAGATGGTGGAAACGGCGGTATGGGTGCTGATGGAAGGCGAAGGCGGTGGGCCGTCGGGGAGGCGTGCCACCACCGTCGCGAGCAACATGCTCCGACCGCGGAAGGGGAAGGTGGTGTATGCATGAGTGTGCGACGTGGTGATGTTCGGACCGAACGATTGAAGGCGAGTGGGCTTGTCAAACCGCTCATCCTTGTGCAAGGTCGAGATTGAAGCAGACACCTCTTCCGCCGTGAAACCCTCGACGATCCTCCCTGCGCGGTATACCGGGAAGCTGTCCGACACGTGCGAAACGATCCGCTTCTCGATCTTGAGGCCATCGCGGTCCGAGACAGGCTGCCACCCGTTCGGATCTGTCGACTCGCCATCACGGTCCACGTGCATCCGCGAGAGTTGACCTAGTGCTCGCACCGCGGCATCGACCGGCGTCGTGCCTGGGGGAGCCGGTGTCGATGGAGCAGTCATGGGGACTATCGCCGCTCTCGTCGTATCCGCCGCGGTCGAGTACCACCTCGTCAGAGGCAGGGCGAGACGGCTGTAGGCCGAGCTAGGTGTGGTCGTCTTGAACTGGTCTTGTGGCGGCATGCCGGGGCTGTTGATTTCGAGCTGACTCTGCTTCTTCCTCAAAGTACCCAGCGCCGGGGGCTGGTCCAGCGGCGCCCGAGTCGGTCGTAAACGCTTCTGCTTCTTGAGCAGCTTGACATCGGCCTGCCCCAGATCCTCCACGTCCACCTTGACCTTCGAGCCATTGACGGTCACGGCAGTCTTGCCGTTCGTCGACGCTGGTCCCCGACGAACCGTTACAACGACTTTGTCTTTGCCCAGCATGTTCGGATCATGCTCGATGGTGAGCCACAACCCGCCACCGTCATGCGACAGTCGATGCCGCTTCAGCACGGAGATGGCGGAGTGAGGCGGATCGATAACGATCGCGAAACTGCTCGCCCACGTGTCCGCATCGCAGCGTATCTCGCATTCAAGGTTGAGCGGCGCACTAGCCGCGCCGGGCAACGACCGCAGGCTGCTCGCTTCGCTATTTCGTCCATCTCCCGACCTGACCGCAACGGGAAGCGGGAATGCCGTGGACGTGCTGGACGAATGTGACCGCCTCGCCTCTGCAGCCTCGTACTCGAAGCGGAACGTCTCCTTCTCCGGGTCGTACTTTGAAGAGAGAGCACGCGCACCGCCAAGCCGCGTCGCAACAGGCGGTGCACCATGCTTGATCGCGAACTCGCCGATGCCCGCCAGGGTCGACATCATCACTTGCGGGATGGAGGACTTGTTGGACCAACCCCTCGGGTCACTCTGCTCCAGCAGTGTCACTTGGGTGGTATTGGGCGACAAGGACTCGATGGACCAGCCCTGCAGATCGATCTGGGTGCGAATGACCGTCGGGTCTATGCTTGGGGGTATCCGGGGAAACAGGTCCGTATTGTCCACCGAGAAGCCGAAGACGTGAACGGACGAAGGCGACTTGTACGTTGTGCGCAGCATGACTGAGTCGCGGGCACTGGGAGTCAGCGGTGTCTCAGGAGTACCATGTCTACCCACGACGTCGGCCAAGCCGCCTTCGACTTGAAGTGCCACAGATCGGTCAACTCGTTGACATCCTCCAGTAACGTCGTCTCATCGTGCGACTTGTCCCAAGCCACTTTCCCGCCCGGGCTCGCAATCGTCGCAAACAAATCCCATATGCTCACACCGACAAAGACCGCCTCTGCGCGGAAGACAACCAACGTCTTGTCAATGGAGTCGAGCTGATGGATCGCGACACCACGCGAGTCCAGTACCGGCCGCCACTTCGCCTCGGGCTCTTGTAGCAGCGACGTAAAGTAGATGTAATTCCGCTTGATCATCGATGCAATTGATTTGTCCGCCGCGCTGCTTCTGCCTGGTCGTTTTTCCGTGTCAACACTGGCGTTTTCCGTCGAGGTCATCGTGTCCATCGTGCTCAGTGTTCGCAATGAGATCCCGCTCGCGGATGCCGCCTCGTCGAGCAGTGGCCGACGCGGCGCGACTGGCCCCATGGGCTCGATCGTGACTGGTATGCCATTTATGCGCACCCCCGGGGTCGACGACGACGTGCGCTCAATCGACACGTTGACACGCACGAGCTCCTCGCCTTGCGAGAGCTGAGCATGCGCAAAGCGAAGTATGAGCTGTTTGGGAGCGGTCCTCGAGCCATTCACCGGCGGCGCCTGACCCACAAACGATGTCCAAAAGGTAGAGGGCGACTCTTCGCCATGCTGTGTCTTGACTCCAATCTGCACGTCCCAGCTTTGGGTTGACGAGAGTCCAAACTCGATCTGCCGCCGCAGCCCCTCGTTATCTCCGGTCAGACCCGTAGCGACGATGGCGTAGCCGACCGAGAGCGTCACCCGCGTTGTGTCGTATCCGACCGACCCGACGCTGACGTCCGGCCCATAGCTGAGCATGACAGGCACCATCTCGCTCCCCTCGCGGACGTAGTCCACCAGCCCAACCATCAACGACGGCATGTGTTGCGGCACGCCTCCGCCGACCGCCCATGCGCCCTTCGGGTTCCAGCTCCAGAAGCACGTTATGCGCGCTTTGCCGTCTGACGGCCCGCTGTCGCTTGATCCGGCATTGGAGTTGGGTAGCTGGATGCACCATGCCAGGAGGGAGACTTGGGCGCGGACGTATGGCGGGGCCGGACGGAGGTAGGCCGGTTCGTGTTTTGATCGCGGCAGGGAGGTGGTGATGTCGATGAGAGTATGCTGGTCGACGAGCGTCTTGGATATCGTCACGACGTCTCGGGGGCTCGAGGGCCAGCCAAGGCGGTAGTTGGTCTTGGTCACGCGGGTGTGCGCGTCCAGCAAGTCGAGCGTCACCGCTTCCTCCACCATCCTGTCCCCTTGTCATTAGCCGTTGCATCATCTGCAATGCTCGGACCGTCACTCACAGTTTGACCTCGTCTCGGGTGTGACGAGGCACCCGCGGAATGTATCCACACTGACGTCCGGTCCACAGTTCACCTCCACGACCGCACGGTACACCTCGCCATTCTTGCCCGGCCGGCGATGAATCACCACGTCATTGGCGGAGATCCGCCCAAGCGACGACGACGACCCTGCATGGCTCTTTCCCCCATCGCGTGCGGTGGACGAATCCGTGAGCGGTAAGACGGAGACGGGCTTCCACGAGCTGGACGAGGACGACGAGAGCAGGGCCCGAAAGTACGAGAGCGAAGAGGTGAGGGCGTCGGTCCAAGCCGCTTCGAGTCTGGCGTAAGCTCATGCAAATCCACGGTTGCATGCACACACTTGCTACCGTCATCGAGGTTCTCCAAGCGCATCTCCGGCGCTCATGCGTGGGAAGTACAGTGAAGTGATGGATGAAGGATGAGAGGTGATCGAACCGAGTGACGAAGCCGACCGACTGCAAGGTGGACCGATGTTTATTGTTCGGATCCGTAACCGAGCTCACCACCGTCCCCACCAGGGGCAGCCCTGACGCTGCAACAGACAACCCTCATTCTGTCATAGCTTGCATGCGACAATGATCCATGGATTCTACTACCCACCGTGACACAACCGAGTTTAGAGAAAAGCGCGTGCAAGGGGGTATCAAAAGGTGACCGAGACGTTTGCGTTTGGGCAAATGTATAAGATATACTACGGGGCGGGCACGAAGAGTCCCGACACCATGGGCGGGGACGCATTAGAGGGAAAGGAGTATGACGGGAAAGGTAGGCTTTTGAAACAGTGCCGGCGTAAAGGCCGGCGCCGGGGCGTAGAGATCGTTATAGGCAGCGGCCGAGCAGGCGGACGAGCTCGTCTCCGCTATCTTGCACAGCCGCAGGTAATGAACCGAAGGAAGCCGTTTCCGCCCTGTTTGTGGCCGTAGTCGCCTTCGCCGACCTGTTGCGAGTTGGCGGCCGTGTTGCCTGGCCGGCTGTTGACGTTCATGGGCGAAATCGGTTGCAGGCCCGACTGCGATTGAATCGGCACATTCGACGGCTCGTACGATGTATCGCCGTTGCGCTCGGACGAATGAACGTTGGCGAAAGGGTGTCCCTGAGCCGATTGACGCCGGGAAGTAGGAAGTGGGCTTGGCGCAGACACGCCGACGATGGCCTGATTCGAGGCGTTTGGCAGCGCAGAGCCAGCAGCTGATTTCCGCGTCTTAAGCGGAGAGGGCACAGCGCCAGGAGTGCCGTTGGTGCGCAGACGGTCCATCCTGTCCTTGTACTCCTTGTCCTGTCGTGACCGTGTGTCCCGCCTGCTCACATCGGCCGCTGATGAGGTCTGAAGTCAGCGAGACGCTCCGCAAACATCCCCAACACGCACAGTCTTCTGCCATCCTTGCCCGTCGTTCAGCCTCATCCAGTCGTAAATTTGGTCGTCCTCGTCTCCGTTGTTCTTCATCGCCGTCGCAAAGAGCTCTCGCAAAAAGTCATAATCGGGCGTCTCGTCAAAGGTCAATTTCCGGACGTAGTTGAGGTAGATGGCAAACTCCTGCGGGTACCCCTCGACCAGTTCCGGGATCGGCGTCGTCTGCTTCTTCTCGCCGATCTTTTCGTATTTTTGCTTGTTGGTCGCGGCCTTGAGACCTTGCCACGGCAGTCCTCCGCGAAGGAAGTAGAAGAAGACATGGCCGAGGGCCTCCAGGTCGTCTCGGCGGGATTGTTCTGTCTGTTAGCGGGGAGAGAGCGCAGCTTTCCATGACTCACCTCGC
The DNA here is from genome assembly GCA_019857685.1 of Papiliotrema terrestris. Lineage (NCBI taxonomy): Eukaryota > Fungi > Basidiomycota > Tremellomycetes > Tremellales > Rhynchogastremaceae > Papiliotrema > Papiliotrema terrestris. Next base: position 1,254 of record JAHXHD010001153.1, on the reverse strand, counting down.
CCCAGGTGCGTGTTGATGGACATGTAACGGGCCGTTCCGCTCAAACTCTTCCTCTCACGGTAAGGGATATGCTGTTTGCTGCTATCAGCGCTGACCCCCCGTCATCCCGGCGGATGTGCTCACGTCTTCGGGTCGCGGTACTGCTTGGCCATACCAAAGTCGACCACGTGAATTGTGTTGGCGCCCTTCGTTCCCGGCCGGCCGATCAAGAAGTTGTCAGGTTTGATATCACGGTAGATCAAGTTCTTCTCGTGAATCGTCTGCACACGCGACAGCTGACCATAAGCTGACTTGTTCGCCGAGCAAACAACCTCTGCACTGACCATCTGCCGGGCGGTCATGCAGCACGTCTTCACGGAGAACTTCCTCCCGCACATGTCAAACAGGTCCTCCAGGGACGGTCCCAGCAGATCGATCACGAGGATGTTGTGCAGTCCCTCCTGACCAAAGTAGTACACCTGCGGAATGCCAACTGAACATCAGTACAACCCAATACTTATCGCTACTCACGGCATCCGCTCAGGATCTTGTAGCTTCTATACTCATCTCGCAGTTGCGGTGCATCTGACTTGCGGGGTTCCTGTGTATCAGCACATGTCGTCCGAGCACCGACCCGGTCCCACTCACAAACTTGATCGCTACCGTCTGCGAGTTGAGCAGGTTGGTTCCTGCTGTCAGCACGACGACTGCATTCCCGCGAGCGGTCCAACGCACCCTCAAAGATCACTCCGAACGAGCCCTCGCCAATCTTCTTGCCAACTTTGTAGTGCACGCCGACGATGTTGCTTGAGCTCGACGAGTGACTCCCGGTCGAAGACAAGTGATTGGCCGGGTTGGAGGAGCCAATGACATGTTGAGTCGCCATGATGGGCGCGAGTGTCGTCCGGTTCGTGTCCCGTGCCGATGTACGTCGTTAGCCCCTCGGTCGGGCTGTGTCGGTGTTTGTGCAGAAGAAGCAAGGCAATGTGCGGATTGCTGTGATACGACGACGAGTCCGGGTTGAGATGGAGCGAGGGGGCTTGAGCGCGCGTCTCAGCTGAAGCAAAAGCCGGGGTGCTCAGCCTGGGAGGGGTTCTCGTGATACGCGGACGGGGGATGCGACTCTATCGAGGCGGTAAAGAGTGTGTAGGTGGTCGGATGGGAGAGGATGGTGTGGTTGCACGGATTGTTGGTTGGTGCGTTGATGTTGGGTGCGACGGGACGAAGGGGGAAATGGACCGGAACGAGGCAAGGGCAAGCGAGAAGGGGGAAGGG
>JAHXHD010001152.1:0-15881 GCA_019857685.1 Papiliotrema terrestris | reverse complement strand
GTGTGGGGTGGGGTGGGTGGATGTGGTGTGGTGTGTGACAGACAAACCTCCACCTCCACACTTGATGACGCGGAAGTAAAAGCGGTCGATGATGTTGTTTTGAAAAAAAAAAAAGACGAGACGGGGGGGATCGGGGGATAAAATCGGCGCGTCCAAAGTGGATCCCTCACGCTTATAACCTTTTCGCCACTGCCCGCCATGACACGTCCCTGGATTCTCAAACCGACCCCGGGCATGCGTACCTCCCATCTAAAACACCGGATAACGCCGAAACAGTGTGGCGGCAGAGACACTCAATGACGATCACTTTGTTCAGGCACGCCGACGGGAGATGGATCATCCTGTGAATGATCCATCTCCCGCCACCCCCGTTTCATCTGCATGCATGGAATAAACGCTTCGCGACTGGCATACGGTGCTGGATGCGATACGGGGATGCGATACGAGCTGGCCTCGCGGTAGAGCTTGCCCTCAGGATCACTCGTCCTCTTCCTCCTCCTCACCCTCGAGCTCTTCCTCGTCATCCTCAAACTCAACCTCCATGCCGTCATCGTCTTCGTCATTCTCCCCTTCACTGCTTCCATACATGTCCTCGTCCTCGTCATCGTCTTCGCTGTCCTCTGCGTCATCGGCCTCCTCGTCATCCTCGGCATCCTCGGCTGTAGACCCGTTCGCAGCCGCCTTGACGAGCTGACCGGCCTTCTTCCCTTCCGCGAGGCAACAGACGGTCAGGCGGCTACCTTTCGTGTCATAGCTTGCGAGCGGTTGTTGATCGGCGGTAGAGGCCAGGAGTGCCGTCAATTCGTACAGGTTGATGAAACCGTCGGTCGAGACGGAGGAGACAATGACCAGTCGCTTGGCGGGGTGAGCATCCGAAGCGGGTGTCGTGTAGGCCAGGGACGATATCGATTTCACCCTGCTCGTGAGCACACATTTGAAGGCAGGTCCGGTCAAATGCAAAGCAAAATGTGGACTGACCGGTTGGTATGCCCCACGAATGTGCCTATCCGCTCGACATCTGCGCCATTCTCCTCCGCTGGCTTCGTACCTTCGTCGTCCTCCTCGTCATCGCTCTCCTGGTCCTCTTCAGTTGCCTCGGCGACTTCTACACTGTAGACCTCAATCTGACCCTTCTCCGTGCCGATACACAAGGCTTCCATCTCCTCGTCCTCGCTGACCGGGACCAGCGCGAACAATATCGTGTTGAACCGAGCGGTACCGTTGATCGTCTTGAGCAGTTTCAGCGTAAGCGAGTAGATCTCCACCTTCTTTGGGTACAGCACGGCGAAGTGCGTGCCAAGCGGCGAGAACTTGACCATCTCGGCTTCTACCAGGTCAGTCAACCAACCCTGACAAAGACACTGCCACACGCACCGGTGCCAAGGGGAAGACTCGCGGCTCCACGTCCTCGCATCAGATCCCACATCTTCAACGTCTTGTCCTTGCCCACACTGAGCGCTACTCGTCCAGTCGGGTGTACATCAACGTGGTTGACCCGTCCCGAATGCCCCTTGAGCGACTTCAACAGCGCCCAGTCCGAGGTCCGGAACAGCGAGAGCGTAGCGTCTTCAGATGTCGTGATCAGATGCGAAGAGGTGGGAAAGTGCAAGGACGTTATCGACCCTATGACAGTCAGCTCCTGCACCATGTGACACAGCAAACGCGACGCACCGGTATGTTGACTCAAGCTTCCGACCTCCTTCCTCCGCCTCAAGTCCCAGACTTTGACAAACTCGTCCTCACTCCCCGAAGCCAGCCATTTTCCACTTGCACTCGCCGCAACGGCCTTGACACAGGCCAGATGCGCCGGGAAGATGAAGATGGGCTTTAACGTCGGTCGATCCGCTCCCGGGGCGTAGGTCCCCTCTATGCCATACAGGAGCTTCTCGTAGGAGCCGGCGACGATCACGAACGAGCCGTCGGATAGACGCGGGGTGAGGGGTGTATCAACAGTCTCGGCGACAGCTTTGGCCTTGCCCTTGTCTTTGGCAGGCGCTTGTTTGGCTGGGACGGAGGCCGACGGGGCGGGCTGTTTCGAAGTTTTTGTAGGTTTCGCCGATGGTTGACCCTCGTACTTGACTTCGACTTTTGCTTTCTTCGGGTAGGGAGCGGATCTTGAAGACGACGAGGAAGCGTTCTTGGCGCCGTGCGACTTGGTGATGGGTTGCTTGCCCATGTTGTAGATGCTGTAGATCGTGATGGTGTAGCAGATTTTGAATCCAAGACCCGCTAGAAATCTCGAGACGGCCCGGACAGCTGAAACATGCCTGACGTGGCGTTTTCACCGGGGCTCCGAGCGATATCACTGCCCGGCGCTCGGCCATGATCATGCTTGTAGCTGGCACTTGCCGTGACGGTGTTGACAGTCTGCAATCCCATGATATAGCAGCAACATCGCGCGATGGCGACGTACTCGGCTTCAGCGGCCGTTGGAGAGGTGCTGCGCCAGCCGGACGACCTCCTCAAGCTTTCGGCGTACCGGGCCAAGCTGCTCAAAGAGAAGGCGACGCTCGATGCAAAGCTCGCCTCGGGCGTCAAGGATCAGCTGGACGCTACGCGAGATGCCCTTCTCAAACTGCAAAGCGGGAGGGCGGCTGTGGGGGTGATAAGAGAGGAGATGATGTTAATTGAGAAGCTCAAGGGTGGGGAGGACTCGGGAGAGGCGTTCGACAAGATTACCCGGGTAAGTTGTTCTCTCGCTGCGTGACGACTCTCAACAGCAGGTATCGACGATACACCGCAACTTCGCGCAGACCACCAAGATGGTGCAAAACTTACGGTCGATGGCGGACAAGGTGGACCATATAGCCTCGCTGTTGGAATCGGATATGAGCCAAGATGGGGGACCGGTCGGATACTCGCCCAACCTCTTACCGATCCATTTCCAGCTGCAGCAGCTCGAGGCGTTCCGGAACGAGACGATGCATCAAGCGAAGAAGTCGGATGTGGCCGAGCGGGAGATCTTGACGCAGTGGTTCGCCAAGCTTGACCAGGTCGGGGAGGCGTTTGAGAAGTGGTTGTGGGAGATTAGCCGGAATATTGTCGAGCTCGCGCGGAGAGGAAACGGCGGGACGGTCGTGCGGCTGCTCAAAATCGTCGAGTTTGAAGGAAAGGAGGACGAGAAGGTGAACCGCTCGGTCAGAGTATGCGTGACGCAAGCTGATGCCAGGCCGTGGTGATGCGACTCGTGCGCAAGGTCGCGACCACGGACGCTGCGAGCAAGTTCAAGTCGATGCAGGCAAACGCGCGTGTGATCAAGAACTACCGGCACAAACTACTGGACACCATAACTGCATCAATCAAGCAGGCATTCGAGAACCATTACAACGAGTACCAGTACGACCTGCTAGGATACATCGATACGCTAGGGTGGATCTACAAGGACATCATCCGGGTCAAGGACGACGTCGAGCCGCTCTTCCCGGAGGATTACGAGTTGACGCCCTACATGGTGAAGGCGTACCACAAGTGCCTGAACGACACGCTGCGTAAGATCGTCGATTCGGCGCCAGAGGCCAAGGTGCTGCTGGAGCTGCATGCGTGGATCAAGGAGTACCGCGTTTCGATGAAGGAGCTGGAGATACCATCGGCATGGCTGCAGCCGGCGTTGCTGGATGGGAAGAGCCAGGACTTGATCGAAGATTACGTCAAGCTCATCGTGACGAAGTTGGACGAGTGGACGGTTAACCTGATGAAGCAGGAGACGTCGAAGTTCCAATGGCGGACATCGGAGCCGGAGCAGGGGCAGGACGGGCAGTTTGGCATGGAAGGCGTGGTCGATTTCTTCCAGCTCGTCAATCAACAGTGCGACCTCGCGCTCGACTCGAATCAGGGCGCCGTCCTTGCGCGTGTGGTCACCGAAAGCGCCAAGGTCATGCGCCGGACGCAGCAGGAGTGGCTCAAGGTCGTCGCGGAGGAATGCCGGTATCAGGTCGAGAAGAAGCCGGAGGAAGTGCCCGGCGGTCTGGTCGAATACGTCATCGCGCTGGCCAACGATCAGCTCAAGTCGGCGGACTATGCCGAGGCGTTGTCGGCGCGGCTCGAACCGCTCGTGAGCGCCAAATACAAGGAGGTCATCTCGGGCTGCTTGAACGAAGCCATCGACGGATACCTCGACGTTGCCAAACGGTGTACCTCGTCCCTCGTCGATTTTGTCTTCAACGATCTCCGCACGGCCACAAAGAACCTCATCACCCCAGCATGGTACACCGACAACCTCATGGCGCAGATCATCGAGACGATGCGGGACTATATGTCGGATTACCAGGCACACCTGAACCCGTCGATCTTCGACATCCTCGTCGAAGACCTGCTCGATGCGTTCTTGATTGCGTACCTTACTGCGCTGCGAAGGTCGTCGGCGAGGTCGCTGCGCATGCCGGCTGCGGTGACTCGTATACAGACCGACATTTCTTCCGCCTTCGACTTTTTCACGACGTACAAACCGCCAGAAGACCTCGAGGGGAACTTTGAGGTGATTGATCAGATCGTTTCGATGCTGGGCGCGAGCTCGCAAATGGTATTCATGGATTATTGGACGTTTGCGAAGAAGCACGGACCGCAGTTGCAGTTTGTCGAGGCGTTGATGAAGGCCCGAGATGACTTTGACCGGGTGGTCGTGGGCGAGATCATGGATACGCTGCGGCGAAAGGTGCGCGAGGAGAATATCGAGGAACCCCCCGAACCCACAATCATGGTGAGTGATCTGTGCCAGATACCGAAAGCAAGGTTGACCCGTAGATCAAGGTCACGGGCGGACAGACCGGTCTGCTGTCGAATTTGCCGACGATACCGAATCTCTCGGGATTGCGCGAGCGGGCAGGCAACTATGCGGAGAAGATCAGAGAGATGCGAGAGGGATTGTAATACCATCACGAGCCAATCTTGTAACGCCATCACGAGCATCTGCATATTTATACATGATGTCCACTTTTGTCACGACGAGCTGCGTCTCTCATGCCCTGACCGCAGCCAGGAACACTCTCGCCGTCTCATCCATATCCTCCACCTGCGAGCTGAGGTGCAAGCCGAGCCTATACGACTGCGTCAGCATCTGCATCACCTCCGGGGTAAAGTTGTCGTAATACAGTCCGCCCTGTCCGCGCACATGTCCCCATGTATAGTTTATCCCCTTCCAATATCCATACTTGGCGCCCTGGCGCGAGTTGGCGGGCAGCCGGTCCTGCTGCACAATCTCCGCGGCCATATCGGCCAGGTCGCACTGGCACGCAACGATGAATATGTACGCCGAGTCGGCGAAGGACTTGACGTCGGACGAGTCGATCTCTTTGCGGATGAAGTTGACCACGGATTGAGCGGCGCAGGGGATCTGATAAGCCGTGGACAGGTGGAAGAGATCGACAAGGTCTTGGTAGAAATCGCCGGCGACTTGGGACCAGTCGACTCCGGTGTATTCGTCTTGTATCGCGTAGAGGAGCTGGTTGAGCGCGCCGGGGGTGGCGTGTTCCGAGGTGAAGCGGTATTCTGTGCCGTGGGCTGGGTGTTCGGGCAGCAAGGCGCAAAGCATCGCGCTGGCGTCAGTCAGGCTCACCGCACGAGAACCAAATGTGCACAGGATCGATCGGACAGCACGACAGGAGTGCGATAAAAACATTCAGGGACGGATCCACTTTGCATGCAAGCGCGAAGCTCACCTTTGCTCGCGAACGTATCGCGCATCGCAGTAGAATCGCGTGCCATCGCAGCTGACCAAGCTGAAGCCAAGGGACACGTCATTCCAGAGCCTATGCACTGGAAAGATCTTTCGCTTGGCTTTGGCGATGTCAAGGCGGTGAAAGTCGTTCTCGAATTGGCGTTCGTGGAGGTAGGCCGGTGGGTAGCTCATGGTCGCCATGGCCGTGAAGTAACTATTACGCTGTTGTAAGAGTGCAATATACAATACGGACGGAAACCACTTTGCTCATGATGGGTCAGTGGCCTTGCGGCTGCATTGTGCCGAAGTCCGACAAGGCGGCGAGGAGCGATCAAACCAGGGGAACTTGACGAGATGGTGAAGGGTAGGTAAATCCGTTTCGCATGTGTGAATGCAGAGTTCAGACAGTGAGCTGTAGATTGCGACAGAGGCCGACGGAGTTCTGATGCTCCCCATTCTGCGACAACATAGCTGAGCAATAGGTTGCGATCAGCTTCAACGCAGATTGAAGATGATGCATGAACAATGAGGGTCGAGTAGGAAAGAGATGCAATGAGCCGAAACGCTTACGTAAATAGATTGCATGCCACCGACCAGAAACGCCGGCAAGTCCGCTTGAGATGTGCAATCCTTTCTCGTCCTCGCCGCCCTGCACGCCCCGCCTGCGAAGCACCAGCAACCATCATCATCGTTCGCATCCCTCATCCCCCTTCTCTCTTCTCTGCACCACCCTCTCCGGGCTATCAAGTCTTCCATCAATCTACAGGGTGTATTGCTTGCTACTCTAGCCTAGGCTCTACTCAGTCTCGATAATCTTGCGTTGGGTCTTTGTTGTGTCTTTCCGAGTTCGGCGCCCAATAAGCACGGCTGGCCAAGATGGACCCGTGGGGACAGCCAGTCTCGTACCAGTGAGTTAGCCGAAGACAAAAGAGGTTCGCGATGCACCATGCTGACATCAACAGACAAGACACTTGGCAGGACTACAATCACGCGCCTGTACAGTTTGAGGATTTCTTCGAGTCAACCAAGATGGAAGATGATCCGCTTGCCGCATGGGACCTGGGTCCGGATGAGGTTGGGCCTGGCGAGGCTGTCGAGATCGTTCCGTCCGAAATCCCTCTTGCGCCCGTGACGGAGTCCCGCCAAAATGACGTAGAAGCTGAAAAAGGTAAGCTCATCCAGAACCCTTCCGACCGCGCGACCAGACGGAGAACAACTCTCGCAATGTTGTGCCTCTCGGCTAGCGGTACAACGACGACGGCTCGCTTCGTCTATGTCATGCTACTTTATTGTTCACATCTACTCTGTTGCACTGCCTTGCTATGCCTGCCTTGCGCTTTGTTGTGATGGTGGACACCCGAGAGAGCGGGACGCGACATGGCATCACCCCTCACCTAGCCCTGGGCGGCCAACGTGTTGGTTGTCCGACCGGGTGTCTGACCTAGCGTATACGCAGGCGACGACGGTGACAGCGGTTGGTCTCGTCCGCGAGTCGTGCGGGAGACCGGTCCGGTCGGCGAGGGGAGCCGCTGTCAGGCCTGGTGGTGTTGAAGCGGCTGGGGACAGAGGCGCATGGGATAGGCGAAGGGGCGGTATGTGAAGGCTTGCGCTCATGCCTATCCAGGGTGACGTCATGCACCTATTTTTGTCACGTGACAAATGGGTAGTGTGCGCGGACCATGTGGCTGTCGAACAAAGGAACGAGGTGGTGATCGTTGCTGTCTTCTCTCCTCGCTGGTTCGACAAGCACGAGCATCGCACATGCTGACACACAGAACAATCTACAACTCAGCCCCCGACAATCTCCCCTCAAGCGCTTCAGGCGCCATTTCCCCCGCCACCGACCGATCGGACATCTCAGCCGGCCGCTGCAGAGGTCATCCTCATTGACGACTCGCCGGCGCCTTCTCCAAAGCTTTCGATTGCCGAGAAAGCTTCATCGCCTGTATCAGACTCGATACGCGTGCGACGGGGCATCTCTCGACTACATCATCGGTCGTATATGGATGCCAGCCCGCCACCGTCGTCATTCAGGTCCCCTCCCTACTCTTCTTCGTCCCTCACCAAGGCGCCGATGCCCACGGCCCGTTCGACAGTGACTACCCTTCCGGACGATATTGCAGACGTCTTGACAGCCGCCGAGCTGGCTCGAAACCGACCCATCGACCTATTCCGGAACCTCCGGACCCGGACAGTCAAGGGCGAACCCTTGCCGCCCGTGTTCGAGCCCAACCCATCTCAACTGCTAAAGATTCTGAACGCATTGTCACGTCATGCCTCTAAAGAGTACCTCCGCCTTATGGCGGACGATGAGAGGTATATTGCCGTCTTCCGTGCATGGCTGCTTCAGATGTTCAAAAACCCGCAGACGTGGGCCAAATGCATTGCCCCACTCTTTTCAGTGCTTTCGCGGACAGACATAGCCGTCGATGTGCTTGCGGATCTGGAGATAGCCCGGCTCGCCCGTGCGTTGAAGAATACCGTTGTCGGCCATAACTTCTCGGTGAGAGGCGAGGTCGAGGATGCGTACCGGGAGTTTCAGGACTGGTGTAAAAACACCCTGTTCAAGCGGAATCGGCGGAGCTACGTCAGCAGCGATGAGTCGGACAAGGACAAGCCGAGTGAGTCGATGATGATGAGCAAATGATTTAGCTGATGCGGCAGCCGCGAAGAAGCCCAAGATCGACCCCAAGGCGGCTGGCCCGTCACGGCCAAAACCCGACGCAAAGCCCGCGACGAAGCCGGTCGAGGCGAAACCAAAGACCGACGTGAAGCCCAGGTTTGGCTTGACGGCGCAAAGCAAGACCGACATGAGCTACTTCGGTGCGCCGGCACCGTCGTCGACAATCTCGTCGTCCGGCCGACCGACGAAGCCGCTGGCGAGTATACCGCGAAAGACTTCTCCGCCACGTCAACCACCGCCCACTGCATCAACGTTGTTGGCTCAAACGCTCGCAAAGCTTAAGCCGGTGGCGGCAGCCGCATCCGTAGTCGAGCCCGTGCCCGCTCCTGCTTCTGCGCCACCCAAAACGACCAAGAAGCCTAATAAAAAGGGCTTTGTGGTCAAGTTCCGGGATGATACGGGTACTGGTGACCTTGAGGAGGTCAAGCTGTTCACGCAGGCAGAACATGAGCATGAGTTGGCGCCGTGGCAGGAGGACTTGCAGGGCGTGTCGATGCACCAGATGGATGTGAGCGAGGGAAGCGCGCTTAAGCACCACGAGGAGATGGAGGAGGAGGTGGAGTGGTATGAGCCGTATGGTGAGCTGACTGATGGGTCGAAAGGAGGCGCTGAGCTGACGAGCAGACTATGCGGGTATCCCCGAACTCATCCAGCCCACCCCGGAAGCCCTTGCTCAAGAGCAGCGGGAGGCAAGTATCATCAATGTCAACTACGAGGTTCTTCCCTCTGCGGACGAGTCTACAGTTCGCCACGTTGCCGCGACGGCGCAAACGCATCGCTGGCATCCCGCCAATCCGCCTCAAGCAAGTTCCGTCACCGCTCTTCTCGGCGCGCTCAACCCTGGCCTGTTCGGACAGCCCGGGCTACCGGCGCCGGCGCCGGTCCCGACGTACGGGTACGAACAGCATCATCAGCCTCAGCCCTGGCAGCAGCCACTGCCGCCGCCGCAGCAGCAGCAGTGGCCACCGCAACCGGTATATGGCCTCGACCCAACGCCAACTTACGGAACCGGCAATGTCTGGGGAGAAGCGAACGGCCAGTACCAATACCCCAACCCGGCGCAGCATGGCGGTCAGGGGTGGAACCACAATGAGCGAGGCGGAGGGTATCAGGGAAAACGCGGGGGGAAGAAGGGTGGAAAGAACAATCGACATAATGACACGAACGGCTATCACGACGGCGGACGACCACAGGATCACGGCTGGGGAGCGAGTGAGTGATATTTTACGTTCGTATCAACTGTGCGCTGACTAGCAGGACGGTGATGAGCAAGCTCCTTGACATACTCTCCCAAGATTGTGGTTCAAGGCATTTGTCGTCCATCGTCTGAGAATGTCGGCACCATGTTGTAGCGCTACGGCGCATTCGGTATTGAGAATCTGTACCTGTAGTGGATCATAGCATGCACGCATACGAGGCTGTTTGCCCGGTCGATAAAGCTCTTCCATGTTGTTCGACGGTAGGCACGGTGTCAGGAATATTCTTTCAGACAGGCCGCCAGAAGTGCTCCAGAGACGGCTGTGGAGAAAACCTGAACGACAGGTGACATAGATGCAACCTCTTCGTCGCGAACGGACCACACGTACAGTGACGCGGTGATCCATGGTCATGTTCGCATGCATGTGAAAAACTAAACCTGCAGGGGGCCAGGCTGGCCCGCGCGGCTCTTGACATCAAACCCTGCCCACCTCCTCATCGTGTCCACGTCCACCACACCCTTTGTGTCCTCGTCGCTAATACTCTTCAGGACAGCGCTGGCGACGTGGTCGACATGTATCGGATGCGTCGAGAGCGCGTCGACTGCTCCGCCCAGGAACGATTTCGATGCGAAGGGGTTTCCCATAGGTATAGAGGCCGTCAAGGAAAGAAGGAAGGCGGGGAGGGTGGAGATGGGTCGGATGTGGGGGTGATACATCAGTCCTGCTCGTCAGCGGGGCGTCGGGGCCTTGATGTCCTATCCGGTAACTGCACGACGCGACGTACCCGGACGCATGAACAGCGGCCTGATCCCTGCTTCAGGCTTATCCGCTGTCCGGCGCAAGATCTCAAACTCTGCTTCTCGTTTGCTCTCGATGTATCTGCTGGGCACGACGGGCCGGAATGCATCCGCCGCTGAGATGTATACGAAGGGACGGCTCGGTCCTGACGCATCGGGTCTGCTGCCGTTCGCTGATGACGTCGTGGTCGATGGAGTTGACATGAAGGTGTCCAGCACCGTCAGAGCTATCATCAGCTCGTCGCGAGGTTGATCGTCCCGCCCAGGCCACAGGACCAGCGATGAACGTACCAGAATCCCGGTTCATCCCGTCGTATCCCCTCCGCTTCTCCTCCTCCGTCTTGAGCGGATTACCGTGCGCGCCCGTCACGCCTCCGGCAAATGCCTTGACCAGTGACAGCACATTCCCCTGCTGCACTGCCGACTTGTACCCCGCATCCTCGAGAAGTATGCCCAGAGTGTGCACGACGGCCGAGGAGGAAGCAACGAGGGAGCGGTATGATGCGGGGTCGAACGCTGATGCGGCGTGCCACTCGACTTTGTCCACCCATTTCGGCGTGTGGCCCGCTGGCGTGACGTATGGCCGTCCTGACGAGCTGATGGTCAGCACGCTGCCGAGACGCGATCGCGAAGACCCGCCTCATGCTCGAGACCTCCCATCCTTTCGCGACGGCCGATTTGCAGATTGCCGAACCTGGCCTTGTCAGCTGCAGTCGGCAACTGTCGGAGGAAGTGACGCACCGAGAAAGCCATTTCCCCCTACGACGAGCAGCTTTGGCACCGACATACTTTCTGTGCCGCTATGATGAAGATGCAAACTTATATGTGATCGGGACGATGACTCCGGCTCAACAACAAAAGTCGGGCGATCGCTCGTTGCCGGCGGTGATGAGCGCTCACGTGACACGATTTGTTCTTGAAGTTGGCCGGACAAGCACGGCGCTCTCTGAGCGGGGTAAGTGATGATGGGGCTGAGAGGAAGAGAAGCTGGGATGCTAGCCAGAAAGAGAGCCGGAAGAGAACCGTATGGCCCAGGCGCTTCGGGCAGAGGAGCGCTTCACGGCGTCGGGCCATCCACGATCTCAGGACAGATTCCTGACCAGGCGAGGCGGCGTTACACATGCATATCAACTGTACATCTACTCTACTGCGGGGGCGTGTATGGCTCGATGAGCATCTGTCCATCAACATATCGTCATAATTCGCCGACTAGTCTGGACCCACCTTGCTGAAGTTCCGTATCTTCTCGACACCCCGGACCTCTTCCGTGAGAAGCGGCAGCTGGACGATGTGGAAACCGTCCTCATACAGATCGAACGCCTCCTTCAGGTACTTTTGCTGCATCTTATGTCGCACCGAACATTGGTCGCAGTTGTTGCCTGCAACTCAGCTGGATTTGGGCGGCTGAAGAGGTAAGCTCACCCGCTTTGGGGAACAACAGCTGGTTGACGACGATGTTGTGCGTGTCAATCTCGTATTGCGTGAGCTCCTGGATGAGACGCTCCGTCTCGTACAGCGACAGGAACTCGGAGATGCAGACACAGACGAACGTCGTCTTCTCCTGAACGATCAGCTCCCATCCGATGAACGAGGCGGGGCACTTGCCGGGTCCTTGAACTGCGTGTTCACCTCCGTGATGACCTCCCGCATAGCCTCAAGCTTGCCAAACATGTCCTCCTGCGGCGCTCCACCACCCATCATCGATTGGAACTACACGTGAGCTCAAGGGAGTCTGATTGGGAACAGCTCACCTGCTGCAGCATCGGGCCGAAACGGCCGCTCAGCCCGCTGAGCTTGCCGAGGGCCTTCTCCAGCACTGATGGGAACGACAAGAACCGCAGGGTGTGCCCCGTTGGTGCCGTGTCGAACACAATCACCGAGAACTCCATCGACTTCACGTGCCTGACGTCAGCAGATTGTCGGATACCACCATCCCGCGTTGTACCCACTTCATGATCTCCGCAAAGCCCATCGCCTCATCCACACCTGGGATGGCGAATGCCAGATCCTGCATCATCCCGCCCATGCCTCCGCTCTGGTCCGCTGCTCGTCAACAAGACGTCGAAGGATCATAGATAACAACGTGCAGTTCTCAATCATCTCCTGCAAGCTTCCGTTCGGGTCAATCTCCATTGCATAGAGGTTGTCGAACCCATTCACTTTCGTCGCGTCCTTGCCAAACTTCTGGGAGAAGGCATCTGAAAGGTTGTGGGCGGGATCGGTAGACTGAAGTCAGCTAGACTCAACGAGAGGGCTCAATTGTGGCCAGGGACGGTGGAGCATTAGGCTTTGATTGCATTGCCAGCAATAGCGATGCGGGGGTGCCTCATATGCCGTATGGGCCTCGATCTGAGTGTGCTGCGCAATGACAACAGACTAGGCAAGACGATCGGGCAAAAGGAGCGATGTGCCAGGAGGAGAAGTGTGACGCTGACCCAGAGCCCAACACGGCTAGGCAGCCGAAGACTCACAATGAGAAGAACCGATTCCCGGACAGCTGCAAGCTGGACAGCGAGCGAGCATGACGTCGTCGTCTTTCCTATACCTCAGCGACCTCTCTCGGTCCTCATAATCCTTATCGAACATACCGACACCTCCTTTACCACCTGCATACGTCAGCTCGATGAGCGCAACAACGGCGCAGTCCACCCACCGCAGAAGATCCACTTTAAGCTCTTCTGGTCCAGCACATTCTGCAACGTAGGCGGGAGCGGTTCAAAGTCGTCGGACATGGTGATGATACGATTCTATCTTGATTCCGAACGTGCTCGTATGTATGCACAGGGGTGGAATGCTCCAGAATGAGCTGGTGCAGTGATCAACACGTCTACGGCAATCTCGGTCCACGTTGAAACACCCGAAGGCGGATGTCGCCGCCAGGCTTCGACCGGACACCAAGAAGCGACCCCGATGCGGTTGAGGCGAAGCCCAGAGACGTTGGATGCGAGCGAGCGGAGTTTCAGGACAAGAAGCGGCCCGACTCGATCTTAAGTCGAATTCGAAGCAGTCCTCAGACGCATTATACAGCTTTCATGCGAGATACATCAGATCGCCCCACTTCCCATCCTCCGCCTCGATCGTTCTGGCGTCATCCGCGTCGCACCGACCAGTTTACAGCCTTGTTCCCAGATTCGAGGGACGAAGAGCTAAATGATCCATCGTATTTGGCCATGCCGTCCCTGACCACCTGCCGGCACTGATGTCCCGCATCCGTCGCCGCATCACTCTCGTTCCGCCTTCACTTCCTCCTTGACAGACACCTCACTCCTCACGCTCGAACGCGACGCCGTCCTTCCTCCGACCGAGCCCGCCCTCTCCCCACCGCTGCCACCGCTCTGCCCCGTCGCACTCGTAAAGCTCGACTGACTGCGCACACTCGCCCCCGTAGGCTGAGGCGACAGCAAGCCCGTCGGCGATTCTCCCCCTTCGCCCGTCAACATCTTCCGTAACGTCTGCTCCTGCTTCCTCTGCCTTTGCCGCTCGACTTCATCCGTCCCTCCCGTCTTCTTCAGCTTCCGACCCGCCACGAACCCGCTCAGCTCGTCTTGAAACTCGTCCGTCTGGTTCGCCTTCTCCCTTTCTCGGGCTTTCTGCTGCGCCTCGATGGCGCGCAGGCGTTGATTCGGGTCGGACTCTTTGGTGCGAATCTCCATGAGCAGGTTCCGTACTCCGCCCGACTCGTCGGGTGACGGCGGCCTATATGCAGGTCGTAGGGCCCCCTTACCGGCGTTGGCCGCTCGCTGCTCGACAAAGTCCGAGACGTTCTTGAAAATCCCCTCGACATCCTCGATATCACTCTTGAGATCCACGGCCAGGTTCTTTTGGTGCGGCAGGAGACGCTGCTCCTCCATTACGCGGCTCAGCTCGCGATGCCACGTGGCGCGCCACGTCGGTTCGATCGCAGCGACTTCGGCCGCAAACGCGTCGATGAGTTCGTGCGCCTTCTTCAGATCTGCAGTGATTTTGGTCATCTGGCTCTTTGAAGGCGTGACAAATCGCTTGAACGCGTCTTCCCGCGCTAGGTCGATGACGTCCGAGATATCCTCAACGGCTTTGATCGTTTCGTCACTAAGCGCTTCCAGCTTGGCCTTGGAGTTGTCCAGTATCGCCCGAGATCCGCCCATCTTGGTCTTGACCAGCTCGCGCATGTTGTTGTTCTCGTGCCGCAATTTGGTGAACGCTTCTTTTGTCTCCGTCAGGAAGTCGACGTGGACTTGTCGCATGACAGCGAGATCCCGGCGCAGTGCATCCACCTCGTCCTGGTGTGCGCGAAGGTGTTCGGCGGGGACCGAGCTGATCTTAACGGGTGTTAGGTCGGTGTCGATCGGGGCCGGAGCGAGTTCGCGTGGGAGGCGGATAGAAGAGGGCGAGCCGGCAGGGGTCGCCTCGGCCCGTGGCGGCGGGCGTATCATCGACGGAGAGGGAGCAAGCAAAGAGGGTGCGGGGGTCATGGACAAGCGCTTGGACTGGTCCAACGCCGCCTTGAGTTCCTTCTTCATCTCCCGCATTTCGTCCAGCATGCTAGCGAAACCCTGCCCGACGTGCCGCTGGATTTGCTCCATCGCTGCGGTCAGTGCAGTTCCAAGATACCATTAATCTCAGCACTCACGCTCAATGTCCAAGCTCAGCAAGCTGCCATCCTTCATGTCGTCCGTGTCCTCCAGCTCAAACTGTACACCCGTCGCGTGGTCCCGTATGTACACGTCCGGGAAGTTATCCACCCCAGGGTCGTATTCAAACTTCTCCATGAACAATAGGCGAAGAGACGAAAGCGATACCGGCAAGTCCACCTTGGCCTTCTTAACCTGTCGGCCGATCTGAAGGAATATTGATACCGTCGCGGGGCTGAGGGACGGCGGTGAGGCGGCACCGGGCCGTGGAGTCGACTGGCTGGCGATATCGACCGGATCTGGCGTCTTGACGATACGCACCGAGCCTGTCGAAGATGAGTCGGAGCGTTCGGTTCTGGGACTCGACCGCGAGTCGGCGTCGTCCCCATTCGGCGGTACCAACTCAGGCCCCGGTGAGGGCGTCTTGGGTCGGTCAGACTGACTGATGCCCAAGGACGCCGGCGCCAGTGACTCTGGCAATGGCGGCATGGGAGGTGGACGCTCTGCTCGACGGGTGGGACGCTGGGGACTATCACTCAACATCCCCTTCTTGTGATTCGGCGAGCCGGGTATTTTGTTGAAAGTGTAAGACGAGAATCGCTTCGACGCTCGTCGCTCCAGTGCCTCTGACCGACCAAGGGCTGCCAGAGTTGCTCGTGTTTCTGGCGGGACGTCAGGCGGGACATTGCCAACGCCGCGTTCTTCCTCGAAGCCAAGATTCGCCGAGGGCAAATTGAGCGTCGGCAACGACGGCGGCGGGATGAGCATTGGCGTCGAGTCCGTATCCTCGGACAGCGTCTCCATACTTCGCGGAGGGCTTTGAGACGGTAGGGATCGGATTGGCGAGCCGTTGGTGACCTCCGAATCCATCGAGAACCGCGATATCGGTCTGCCAAGCGAGTCGCGCGAGAACCTGTCGGGATGCGGGATGGGCTTGGG